>JAEANM010023127.1:0-11439 GCA_017656035.1 Myanophis thanlyinensis
TCCCGAGTTGCCAATACCAGCCAGGAGGGACAGGGATCTAATAGGCAGGTGGTGGCATTAAGGCCACCCAGCAATCTATCCACTGTATCTGGGGTAACAGAATCAAACTCATCCCAGAGAATCTCACCCAAGACCGCCCCCCCTCCCCCTCCAGAGAAGTCCAGTCGGAGTCCAGCCCTCCCCGAATCTGAGCGATTTTTTGTCTTGCAAAAAACAGGAGAAATCCTCGGCCCGCCCCTGTAAGGGATCTTCCCTCTCCCTCAGTTCAAGGAGGGAGCGGGTCACCCTAAACAGGGCAGCCGGACAGTTTTCCGCAGACGCAATAAGGGCGGAGAAATAGGAACATCTCTCCATCCTTATCACCACTAAATACATCCTAACATGGGCTCGTAAAAGTGTTCAGTCAGACTCAGAGTGGTTAGCCCTCAAACGTCTCTCTAGGCCTCTTTTTTGGCACTTCATCTCCCTGAGCTCCTCGGAGAACCAGGGAGCCAACTGGGATCGACGCCGAGTCAGAGGCCGCAAGGGCACGACCCGATCAAGAGCCCTGGCCGCCACCTTCTCCCAGGTGGCGACCAAGTCTCCGACCAGGTCATGTGTAAGTGCCTTGGGAAACGGCCCAAGCTCCGTCAGGAACTTATCAGGATCCATCAGGCGCCTGGGGCGGAACCATTTTATTGGCTCCGCCTCCCTGTTGTGGGGGGGGGCAAATTGGAAGTCCAACCTAAGGAGCGAGTGATCTGACCATGACAGGGGTTCAATAAAAATATCCCCTAATCCCAGATCACTCTGCCACTGCTCCGAGACAAAAACTAAATCCAGGGTGTGACCTCTCATGTGAGTGGGGTCCTGAATTACTTGGGTCAGGTTCATGGCTGTCATGGAAGCCATGAACTCCTGAGCCACCCCCGAGGTCAAGCTGGCAGAAGGGAAGTTGAAGTCCCCCATAACCAAAAGTCTGGGGGTCTCCACCACCAAGCCAGCTATAACCTCGAGGAGCTCCGGTAGGGACGACGTCACATGGCAGGGAGCCAGGTATGTGAGTAGCAGGCCCACCTGAACCCTAGATCCCCACCTCACAAAGAGAGACTCACACCCAGGTATCTGCGGAACAGTGGTTTCCCTAGGACATAGAACCTCCTTGATGACCATCGCCACCCCACCAACCCTGCCCTGGGTCCTCGGCTGATGAAAGATTCGGAACCTAGGTGGGCAAAGTTCAACCAGAGGGACACCCCCCTCCGGGCCCACCCACCCAGGTCTCAGTAATGCCCGCCAGGTCTGCTTCCCCCTCTTGAATCAGATTATTATTGTATGCACAGTTCCTTAGTTAATGATAGCCTTCATATGCCATAAGTTCTTCTCCAGAACTTGGGATCCTGTAATGTATTGGCACAGTAAATGTGTGAATCCAAGCAGTGTCACCTTTTGAGAGATGGAAATGTTGTCAATGCACAGATTTACTAAGTGCCACCCAACAGTTTTTGGTATGACACCTGGTGTGCCCATAACCAGTGAGACTAGCACAGCTGCTTTATACCAAAACCTTTCAGTTTTGATTTTCAGATCTTGATACTTTGTGATCTTCTCCAGTTCTTTGTCTTCTATTCTACTATTTTCTAATACTGCCACATCAGTTATCCACCCTTTTTCTTTTTCAACCACAATTAAATCTGGTGTATTATGAACCAAGACTCTTATCAGTTTATATTTGAAAATCCCAATATTTAACATGCTCATTTTCAACTACTTTTTTCAACTTATAGGCTCCCACTGATTTTTCACTATAAGCATATAGCAGCTATACTAAGCATATAATAATTACATTATTATTAATTAGATTTAGCATAGCACTCCAAAAGATACCTCTCTTTTTATTTATTTGCTTGCTTGTCTGGTGTCAATTATTCATACAACTGTCTTGGTTTTAAACTTCAGTATGAAAAAGCCACTCTTGCTGAAATTTAGCAATGCTTTTACGTTATTTAATAGCATATCAAATATCTGCCGGAGGGGGGTGGGGTGTATTATCCAATTTTCCTTCTTTTCTTTTTAAGGATTGAATGCATATAAACTATATAGCAATTTTATCAACACTTTGCACTTTTCTTTGCATGTATTAACATTCAGTAGTCCTCTTTGCAGGAGATTGGAAAATACTCTAAAATCAAATTATGTTTTAATATAATTCCTTGTGAAATAAAAGGGAAATGTACTCCGTTGCTGGCTAAAATGCATGATAAACATGAAGCTAGGCGAGCCCAAGTAATATGAGTAGTTTCTATGGCAACAAAAATGTCAGTTATCCTTTTGGCAGATGCTGTTTGACTGTTCTTGAAGCAGTGATTCTGACACTCTGAAATTTATTTTAAAAAGAATGTGCAGGGAGAGTCCCAGAGAAGCTTCGAACAGGGAGAAAGTTAAGCAATAAACAGGATACTACATGGCAGAGAGATAATGATGCAATCGTCTCATAAATTTTATTTAACAAATATACAATTGAGCCATTTGCCCAAGGAAGTTACCAGGAATTATTTGCTTGTTCTGACAAAACTTCAGTTTTTCTTTCAGCTTAGGATTCGAATATGCTAGGCATGTTTTCCACAGTGTACATATTCACTTGGGACATGTGTTTGAACCAACTCAAAGGCAGAAAATCTGCCTCACACCACAAATCTCCCTTGTATTGGATCTAACCCAGAGATGCTTTAATAGAGTTGTCTGCCTTTTGTGGTATGTTAAATATTTCTGGCTCTTAAGCACGAAGCGATGTTGAAATTGGACATATGTTGAATTGTGAATGGCTCGTCATTCATGCCAAATGTCCTTTAGGTCAAAGAGATGTTTAACTGCAGTAGCACTACAGCGTTTGCCTGTATGGGTCAAAGGCCTTCTTACAGGCAGTCAAAATTATTATGCATGGTTATTTTTCACAGAAGGGTCTCTTTTTGATTTTGGTTTCATTGTTTTAATGGGAAAATGTTATTATTTGTCATGCTACAGCAACGTTGCACATTGCTGTGTAAGCACAAAATAAATAGGAATGTCATTATGATAAAAACAACACATCCTCAACTTCTTTTCCTTAAAAATATGGAATCCATGTGAAAATGACAACTTGTTGTTAGAGAAAAGTAATTCACAATGGTAGGGCAGTATTATTTGCAGTTAAGTTTTGACCTGTTCCTGTTGGCTAGAGGCAAGCATCTTTCTCAAATCTTTCAGCTACTTTTTCATTATTACAAGATTTTTCCCATTACATTGTTTGGTATATGAGTTAAGCATTCAACAAAAATATAATGTTTAGAAATGTAATGCTTACATATTTATGGTTAACAGGGGAAAATGCCTGTAAGCTCTTCATGCTTTTGTCAATGTCAGCTTTTCAGAAAGTAATGCAAAAATTATTTATGGTAGGGATTTCTAAAAAGAGAGAGAGAGAAAAAGAAAAAGGAAGACGAGGAAAGAAGGAAATATATATGACCATTTCTGTCATTTAAAATCAGTTTCCTGCACAGAATATGGAAGTAGCATAACCCATAGCCAGGAAATTTATAAGGGGTGGAAATAGTTGGATAATGACAAAAAGTGGGCTGGAATGAGACAGCTAAGCCATAAGCTGGAAAGAAAGGAAGATAAATGCTAGGCTAAAAAATATTGCTAAAGATACCACTAAAGAACTTTGAAATGTAGATGTCTTTTAACTTACTAAGTTTAAACCTATGCTGCTTGAAAACAAGGTTAGCTGAAACCTGCCACCCAGCAAAACAGTCCCATTTCCAAGGGGCATGGATGAAGTTGGAAACAGCTGTTCCTGAAAATAGGAATGCACAGGAGGTGAAAAGAGGTAGGGAAGAATATATGGAAGATTAATTTTAATTAGTCCCAAATGGCATGATGATATTCCTTGTATCTACCAAAAGGTCTTCTCAAAGCCTTTTATGCCACAATTTTGATGCTGTAGTACAAGATTCTTCTACTGGGTACTTGCACAATTTTTGTACTTCTCTACTCAATTGCCATCTTGGAAGTTTTTAAAACTTTTGTGCATTTATTTGCTTGGCTACCCTGTTTTCTTTAGATATGTTGGCTCAGTGTCAAGACAATATTTTCTCAATATTGTCTGGAATCTGCATATGAAATAGTCTTCTATTTGTGTTGGTTTCTGCTAAAGATCAGCCTCAGAAATCACACACATTAATATAGACAATTTATAGACTAACATTAATCTAAATGCCACACTTAAAAGTATTCTTCTGCTTAGCTTTGCCAGAGACAGAATGCTGACTAAAGACTAATAAAAACAAATTATATTCTTTATTAGCCTTTTAGTCCTGAAATGAAAATTTGTAATGCATCATACAAGCAAATCAAGAAAAATAGATTGATCCTTTTCATATGAGCATTGTATCTTGGTAGAGAATGGAGCATGATTGTGTTTACTCGGAATAAGATTCAAAGTCCATTTTATTCATTTGGTTGGACTATAGCCTCTATCGTCTGCCTGCCTGCCAGCCAGCCAGCCTGCCTGCCATCCATCTGTCCATCCGTCCTTCCATCCATCCTCTATCTCATCTCTTCTACTTTTCTTTGTAATATGTTATACAATACTTGATGCTAGAAAAATCTTGTAGGCTCTTTTAAAACTATGCTAGGGTTGAACTTTGGATAACTTTGGTTCAGAATTGCTAATGTTAAAAAAGCTATTAAAATGTGGTCCATATGATCTTGGGGACGATGAATAAAAAACTTCTCACTACCATAAAGTTTCTCTTCTTTTTTGTTGTATTATAAAGTGTCAAGATCCTTTGTCCAATTTCTCCCCAAGTCACTTCCTCTATGAAAAAGATATTTGTTTTTCTACTCCATTCTCCGTATTCTTTTTTGAGGTTGTTTCAGGAAAGTTTTGTTCATTCACATTTTTGTTATAGGTCTTTGGTGCTTCCTGAGCTTGGTTGTTTTCGTGAAGACATTTCATTTCCCAAAGTAGCTAACATCATTGGTGCACTGATTATGTTACCTAGTTTGAGTAATGAAATGTCTGCAAGAAAACAACCAAACTAAGAGAGCACCAAGGACCCTGAGCTACAAATATTTTCCTTTATTGGTACTTTTCTGTACCACATCACCCTATTTCTCTGCAACCTCACTAAGTCTCACTAAGTGTTTAAGCTTCATAATGTGTTTTTCCAGGATTTAATTAAAACATGGAAAGCCAGGGAGGCTGCAGATTTTGGGTAAGATAAAGAAATATCGAATATACACAAACCTGGTGCACCCCTTAACTGCTTCATAAACAGAAAAAAAAGTGAGAAGTCCAAACCTCATATGAATGTCATCATAATTTCTTTAGCAGTGTGGGGAAAAAATGAATCTATTGTAGTTCCCTGAAGGCCAAGACATACCCACTCCTACTGATCTGAGCTGCAGGATAAATTTCATCTCTGTTAAGGCAATTTTATTATTCTGTTTTCTTCTGAAGTAGATAGCATTCTATAGAAATGGAAAGTCTTTTTCCGAAAACAAAACCTGATTAATTCATTTAGAAAACTTGGCAATTAGAATTGACTCTCTAGTTCTGGATGTTTTCTGTTAAATAACCAACATCAGGGATCATCATGGGTTGACGGTACGACAGATCTAGATTATGTAGTGCATGATATTAAACAGGGTTTGCACCCTCCCAGTTTGAGCAAACACTAATTTTGCTAATGACCAGGAGAAATGTTTAGGAAGATCCACTCATTCAGTCATAATTGGATTGGTGGGGTTGGAGAAAAAAATCATCTGTAGGCAAATGATCACTGAAGAGATCACAGTCCTAACTTTAGGGGCTGATCTAATTCTAATCACCTGCATTTCATATCCATAAATCATGGTATCCTTAGGAAATTGTGATAAGCATAAATGGAAAAGCACAAGGACTGCTAAGGATAAATTATTAATTACCCCAATAACTATTTCCAGATTAAAATGTGTTTTCTACATATATTGTTCATGATTCTGTCAGAAATATAATTAGTGGTGGTCATAGTGGTAGCAAGAGAAAATGCTCAACATCTTTTCAATGGTTTAAATACAGTGGATAATTATGATAATATGTTATCCAGTTATAGTATGTCTAATAAATCAGCATGTTTATTTTCAAATTTGGCATTGATACTTACAGTTAGAAGAAGGCTGTTAATTGCTTATGTATTGATAGATGCTGTTTTCCTGTATAACGGGAACAGTTAATAAATGAGAGCCTCTTTATAAGATTTCCTATAACTACATTCCATTGTTTCCTGTCTTCTCTAAACAAGAATTCTTCCTTAAGCATGGGTGGCTGTGTTTCACTTTCAGGAAACTATCCACATTTATTTTTAATCTTGCTTATAATAAAGAAATTCACAGCTGAGCTAAAAAAATCTGTTTCTTTAGTAAACTAATATTTTGATTTACTGTAATAATGAAAAATGTGGAAACTTAGCAACTTTTTTTTACTACACTCCCTTTTAATTTTCAAAATGTGACTCCTATGAATGAATTAAAATTGGCCAAACTGATGGGTTTGGGTAATGTAAGTCAGCTTTGATCTGGAAATTTGAGATTCAAAGAGGATATGATTCATTTTGAGTTTACATTTCAAGAAGCAACTAGGAACTAATTTGTCTGGGCCATGTGAAAATGGAAAAACAATCCATAAGTTTTAATGGGGAAGATTCATAAAGCTTGCAGCTTCCTTCATGTCCCCCCATTCTCCCGGATAATGGCAGGACCTCAGGAAAAGACACATTTGACTCAAATTTGTATTTTCCTGAGACCATATAGCTATTAACACAATTTTTAGAAAGCATCAATCCCACCAAGTTGCAATCAGTGTATTACAATAAATAATCCCATAGTGTAGTTGTGTTGAACCAATGCAGAAAGGGTTTTTTAGCATTATTAAAAATCTTGGGAAAATGAAGATATTACTGAAGATCAAAGGGCTTATCATTTATTGTTCTAGACTGAAAAGCTTTCAGCATGGCTCATTGTCCACATATTTATGTTGGTATGAGACGTCCAACCATACTACTCTAACTTCTTTCATTTTTCTCCACATATAAAAGTAAAACTGCGTCATTTGAGACCGTAGAATCCAAATGCATGAGAAAAGTCTGGTAGATCTTTGCACTGCCTACAAACCTCTCTACAAAATGATTCAAAGTTGACTCATTTGATTTCAGCTGATTCAAAGCTTTGAAATGTGGTGTTTGTAGGAAAAACAAAGATTGGGGATCAGTTTGTGGAAGGCCTAATTTTCACTACATAGGAAATTAGAAATGATCTTCCTTATACTTTTTTCAGATAGACCATCCATAGAAATAAAGGTAGTTCTTCTACATCTGGCGATTTCATAGTTAAGCTAGTGCAATAAACTTTATGACAAATTTGTTTCAAAATGCTGCACAATCTGAAGAAACAATGGGTTTGCTTTAAGGTGGTTCAGTGGTTAGAATGCAGTGTTGCAGATGAACTCTGCTCACTGCCAGGAGTTCGATCCTGATGGGCTCAAGGTTAACTCAGCCTTCCATCATTCCAAAGTCAATAAAATGAGGACCCAGATTGTTGAGGGCAATGTGCTAGGAGAAGGCTATACAGCACTGTGAAGCAGCATAAGTACTGTTGCTATTTCTATTAAGGAGTTGCAGACAAGATTAGCAACTTTTGCACTTGCTCATGCTCTGAAGCATTTTTCAAAAGATGCAGAGTTGTAACATCTATTTTGTAGTATTCCTAAATCAGGGACAGTGAATCTTTTGCTAGTTCAATGGCACTCCTGAATAGGGCAGAAGTAACAGCCAAGTAGCCAAAGAGTTAATCAGATGGAGATGTGAAATCAAGGATCATTTTAAAATCTCAATAACAGTAGTTGCCTTGGGGATCACAGTGTGCTAAACCACAAGATAAAAAGGCCTGACAAAGATTATTGACACTTTTACCTTTTAATGAGAAGCTTGGATTGATTGGGTTGCCCTACAGCTCTATTCAGTTTGCCTGGTTTTTCACCCATGATGTCATGATTAACAGAGTCTGTACATATATAACAGTAGTGTCATATTTAAATAATTGCAAAATATGAAGATGTGTTAAGCAAAAAGTCAATACTCCTCTGAAATGTTGACTTTAGGTTAAGGATTACATACTCACACTTACCGAGTAGCATTTTGCATACACAATCACCTTATCTTACCTCCCAGGCAACAAGGAATAATTGGAATAATTTTGACGCTTGATTTATAAAATATATAGCATGAGCCTTTAGAATAAATTCTGTAAAACAATTGTATTTCATGCTTAAAGATGTGTGTGCTAAGAATTTCTCTCCTGAAACTCTTATGCCATCTACCAATCTAGGGCAGGATAGGAAAGTTGTGATTTCTTTCAAACCGTTAAACTACAACTCTTGTCTCCTGAACATTGCTTATGCAGAATGAGTCTGGGGTAAAACGGAATCCACCAATTTCTGAAGATTTATAATTTTTCATCCTAATAAATCACAAAAGATAAGAGTTGCAATGTACCCTACATATGACAATTCAGAAGTAACCATTGTCAACCATTATTAGCCTCTCTTGGCATTGCTAGATTGTAAGTAAGTTAAACAGGCTTTTGAGGACACACTGTTTCTATAAAGAAATTTTTAGTGTAGAAAAACTAATGAAGTATTTATGAAAGAATTCCAGCAGGTACTGTGTATGAAATTGCAAGCCCTACTTAGAGAAAATTCAAGGTTTGAATTGTTGCATTTTTTTCCAGAGGGAATCCACAGGGTTGACACCATTTTCTTTTGTGTGGAAAGAACAGTTTCCATCTGTTCCTATACTCTAATAATGGATAAACCTAGTTTTAGGTTCTTTGCTTCTGGCATTTTGAGAACTGTTTCCCACAGTTACCAACTAACTCACCATAGAGTATATATGAAATCACAGTTTTCTTAATGGTTCAAAAATGTGTCTGGGTGTTATCCTTCATTCTTAAAATTTTCTAGTTAGTATCTGACTAGAATCTCGCCTAATTCTATCAGCCTGTTTCACTCAAAATAGTATGTTGAATAAAAATGAAAATACATTCCTAAATAAAACAAAATCCGCAATCTTTTGACAGCTCTAGAGTAAATTGGTTTAACAGCACCAAAACTAATTACTAAAGGCAATCTGCAAACAAAATATTTCCAGGGTATCAGTTTCTTTGAAAGAAAGCATTTCTCTTTATTTATAAGTAACTTTTAAAAACTAAATTCATATAACATTGGAAAGATGGTGATTGCACAATCAATGAACGTATGAAAACTTCAAGTCTTCCTTTTTAGATACGAATTTGTATTACAGGCTATGTAGCTTAATTCCATTCTTTAAAATGGTCTCATATATATGCTAATGGCAGTAACAAACCCAGTTTAATATGGAGCATGGCTAACCAGCTTGGTGCAATCCTTTGATTCTTTTATGTGTATTCAGAAAACTCATTTGAGGATAATGTATAGAGGATGAAAATCTGAAAAGGGATAAATCTGAGTGAATGATCTTTATGATCACTCTTCATTATCAAAAGTCCTAGTCATAGTCCTGATTTGAAATACATTTAACTGAACTAACTTAAAAGACTCCTATTATTTTTGTTTCGCATTCAATATATGTCAGGACTGATATTAGCAAGAATGAAACAATTCTAACCTAATTCCTTTATGGGTCTTTACATTTATGAGTAGCACTTTTTTGTAGCTTCCATGTGTCTCTCATATATTTGACAAATAAAAATTTGTCATGAAATTCCACTCTATTGACTTGTGGTTTGTCTCATTGTATAAGAGAAAATATACATTTTCTATGACCTATGCAGTCAAGACCACATTGAAATACATTATTATACAAAGCTTTTGAGTTCTTATATAGTCACAGTGTTTAGAATTAATGTTTGGGTACATCATAAGCAACTCTGGGAAGTAGAAAACTAGTAAAAAAATACTGTGCCATTCTACAATATGAAATAGTAATTTCTTTTCAACTTCAGATTTAACTTTAAAAGGCTCTGCAAGATAAGAGTGGAATTCAAAGTTCAGCTTATGTTCCTTGGTGATGACATTTAAAACAAAAACTTTTCCAAAGCCTTGGCAAATCCCAGAAACTTGTAGAAGAAGATTGTCAATGACACTCTAATAAATCAGACAATTCAATGTTTAAGTATTCTAGGATATAATATAAATGACCCTGCTATGGTTTATGTTTTTGACATTCAAAGGAAAGTGTGTGCTCCTGGAGAAGAAAAGAAGCACGGAGGCATAAGTGAACAATGTTAGTGATTCATCAGAAAATTGCCAAGATCACATATCTTATATAGTCATCTTAGTCCTTGATAGTCCTTGTTCTTGTCAAAGGGCTTCTCTGAAAGTTATCAGGAAGATCCAAAATATGATGGCGCATGCAGTGGTGGGTGTCCCAGGTTTACTCAATGTAGGCTTTACATGGCACAGGGCCAGATTACTTACCTCTCCCTAAAATTATGTGTGCTTCATATAAGATTAGATGGGCTGGTCATGCTCCTAGTCCTGTTCCTTAAGTACATGTAGGCCTCAATTTATACCTGTTCATTTAATGACCATTCAAAGCTACAATAACACTGAAAATAGTGATTTATAACCATTTTTCACAGTTATGACAACTGCTGCATCGCCATCAACAAAATTCAGACTCTCGGCAACTGGCTCCTAATTATAACAGTTAAATGTTGTGATCACCTTTTCCAACCTTCTGACAAGCAAAGTCAATGGGAAAGCCAAATTCCCTTAGCAACTGTGCTACTGACTTAACAACTGCAGTGATTCATTTAATGATGGCGGCAAGAAAGGTCATAAAATAGGGCAAAATTCACTTAGCAACTGTTTCACTTAGCAACAGAACTTTTGGGCTCAGTTGTGGTTGTAAGTCGAGGACTACCTGTATTGCCCTTTATGGGATCTGGCACATGTGACAGCACCTTATCCCCTTGAAGTTTGGCAGTTCCTCTCCTATCTTAGCCATCTAAAAAGCAGTTAGCACCTAACTTTTTTCCTCAAGTGCTAGGATATGAGATGGATGAGAGAATTTAATGAAGGACTGCATGTGGAAGCTTACCCTTGGTCCCAGGTTTTGATTGTTTAACAGATTAAATAGATTTTTATAGATTCATTGGTATTATGTTGTTTTCAATTCAATTTCAATTTTCAATTTTCAAATTTATTGGTCACATACACAGTCATATATGGTATGATATACAGTGAAATGCTTACGCAACCGCGAGTAGGTTAAGGTGGGAAGGGAGGGTGGGGGTTAGAAAAATAGTTAAGGGTAGTTGAGAAGGTGGGAGTTAGATGCAGTCATGGTTCTTGTTGTGGTCCTGAGTGTGCTTGTGGTTCCTGGTTAAGTGTCCGTA
>JAEANM010023129.1:0-11439 GCA_017656035.1 Myanophis thanlyinensis
CGAGAACAAGTACTGTACCTGCCCGAGCTGATGGCCTTTTGTATCTTGGAACATAATTTGTAAGTAAAGACTATTTTTTTCTCGAAATTTTTTTTGTAAGTAGAAATTTTTGTAACTAGAGGTCTTTGTAAGTAGAGGTACCACTGTATCTCAGAAGTAAGGGCAGAAAGAGAAACAAGGAGGGATATGAAAAGGGCCACAGGTGTTTGTTTAAAGGCGAGAAACTAGATGTATTCTCTAGCAAGCCTCCAGAGAAACCAAGTGAGACAGGGATCACCTGGTGGGAGAAAACAGTGAAGATTACCCCGTGAGGATATTGTTCCTATGTGGCTTTGATTTTTTTAAAAAGCAAACTTTGATTGCAGTGATAGTCTATTCCCTCCAGCAGCCAAAGTAGAAATGGCCACTAAAGACTTTGGTTTTTAATATTCCACCGTCATTGTTTAGTCAATATATGATTTATTATCCAGTTAACAGGAACAGATGCATCTCTTAAGTAATTAATTTGTCAGGTTGGTTTCATGCAATTACTGGTCTGGTAAGGTAGAAATACCTGAATTTCATATTCTGTGCCAAGAATGTATCTGTGGTTATTACCTTATGTGGAACTGGGAAATAGTAGGCACCAAACAGTCTAGCTATCTATGTTTTTCCTGGATAAGCTGCTTAACATGATATTCTAGACTTAGCATTCTCTTATTTTCTGTAGATAACTTATTTCCCTCCCCTTCCTTTTAATAGTGACTAATTGTTTCCTTCCTTTGTGTAAATCTTAATTTACACAGTTTAGTTATCTGTGCAATTTGTTACAATTAGCAAAACATTATATTCTGTACTTAATATTTTGCAGCCTTCCTGATTTTCAGAAAATCATACAGACACATTAATCACAAAATAATTCATTCTGTTAGTTTTATATTTTTCTTCTGTGTTATTCATCCATACCTCTCTTTTCACCATGTTAGTTGAAATTGAGACATACCTGACACAAGGAGTTTTCACCTCAAATTTTAGCTGGAAATTAAAAACTTCCTCAGCTCTATCTATCATTTTAATGTTTCTCAGCATAGTATGATGGAATAAATTTGCATCACCGTAAAAATGGCTTTGGTTAAGTAACATGTTTCCATCTGGACCATTCAACTTTCTGTGACAGCCTGAGTTTCTTATAGTCAGTATACTTTAGAAATCCAATTTTTCACTAGTTATTCTTGTCACCTGCTTCTGCCCTTCTGGCTAGTGGCTTTTTTTGTTGGTGAACAGTGAATTATTATGTAGCAAATAATAGGTTTTGAATATTATTATTTTACAGGTTAGTGGCTCAGTGGCTAAGATGCTGAGCTTGTCGATCAAAGGTCGGCAGTTTGGTGGTTCGAATCCCTAGCACCTCATAATGGAGTGAGCTCCCATTACTTGCCCCAGCTTCTGCCAACCTAGAAATTTGAAAGCATGTAAAAATGAAAGTAGAAAAAGTAGAAATTCCCTTTGGTGGGAAGGTAATAGAGCTCTGTGCACCTTTGGCATTTAGACATGCTGGCCTCATGACCATAGCATTGTCATCAGACAGCGCTGGCTCTTTGGCTTAGAAATGGAGATGAACACTGCCCCCTAAAAGTCAGGAATGACTAGCACATATGTGCGAGGGGAATCTTTTCCTATTCCTATTCTTAAGAGCAAGAAATATGGACTGGCAGTTGAAGAACAGATCTTCTGTTTCAAGATGGAAAGAACCAGGATGTCTTCTAATGTACTTGAGGGCAATAGACCAGGTTTTGTGACACGTAGCAATATATTCATGGAGGGTACTCTTATAATACAGGGCTTTCAGCTTAATTGGTTGAAAACCCTAATCCTCTTCAACTTAATATTTGTCATCTTAGAGTCACAATATACTTTTTCCTTATGGTAGAGCTGATCCACCTTCTAGAATTTCTAGAAAGGTGAAGAAATTGTTTATTTATGAATAACTTATTAATGCTGCCAATGGTTATTTGTGTTTGCCATGTTCATGCAAAGCATTTGAAGCATTTAAGTTTTAGTGTTTTCCACAGAAACCATGTCATTAAGTAAATCTGTCTTGAAAACAAAACTGAATATCTAAAAAGCCATCAGGTTACAAAGTGTTATGTCTCAAAGGTTAATCTGTCTGTGCTTTGCGATAAGTCTATCTGCATATTTTATGACTATTTTATTTTTATGATTTTTAAAGTTAAATTTTAAAATCTTAAGGTTTTTTGTTGATCAGCCATCATTTAATTATTTTAATTGGATTCTTAATTGTTTATATGTGTTTTTTATTGGCTGTGCACCGCCCCGAGTCCCCAGGGAGATGGGGCGGTATATAAATCTAATTAATTAATTAAATAAATAAATAAATATTGTGTCCACTCTGCTTTTTCCTCAGCTTTGTTGGGATTTTTCCTTTCATCTCTTGACTGAGTATTCTGAAGAGATTGTGATGTTTTTTTTATTGTCTTGGTCAATCGTTGATTTCAGGTTTTGGATCAAGACGGTTGTCTTTGTTCTTAAACATTTTTAAATATACTCCTATCAATATTATACAATATAACTAGGATGTTAGAAAGAAGATATTTTTCTTTGACTTCTATTTTCCTTAGGGTTTTGAAGATAGGAAATATTTTTAAAAGGTTATTGTTAATCAATGTTGAAGAGAAGCAATTCATTCCATCTATTCAAAATTTGATGCCCAGATTCCCACTAGGCCTCAACTTATGTTAACTTGACATATCACTGCTTAAATCTAACATTTTATTCCAGAAAGCATAATATCCATCCTGATGCCAGCCTAGCTATTTTAATTGTAATGAATAATGGCCCAGCCAGATCTTTTTCTTTTCTTTTTCTTTTTTGCTTTTTTGGTACATACCAGTATTATAATACATTTATCAAGAAATATGTTTTTTTTTTCTTTATGGTCGACACATATGCTTTCAATATATCAATATTCTTTTACAAAGCATTCTGAAAACATTTCATGATTTAAATGAAAGCAGAGCAGAACAGACGTGTCACATCTTTGTATCTTTTCTCTCCTTATTCCAGCATGTTACATTAAACAAGAATGAATATCATCTCCACTTGTTTAGCATCATCTTCCATATCACAATTTAAACATGTTTAAGATTTTAATCTACAAATATTGGAAAAAATTACCATGGTTCAGAGACAGATAACAAAGAGAATAGGGTATATTATTATTATTATTGAATATGGTTCAATGCACCGCACCGGAAGAAGGATTTGATAGAAACTAGAAGGACAGTGAAGATGATCAGATTCTGGAATGGGTAGAGAGACTTAATGAAGAAGAGTGGGAGACAACATAGCTGAAATCTCTACAGGAGAAGACCAAGATCTTTTCTCTCTTACCCAATACACAGAATAAACCATTTATGTTACAGAAAAGATAAGTGTAATTGAACATTAGGAAAATTCTTTAACATTACACCAGGCTTCTTAATAGTAGTAAAAAAAAAAGTTAAGAGGAAGAAATGACACAAATTTGTCTGCTTCTCATTCACTTCCATGGACATGAGTGTAAAAACTAAAATAAAACAATAATAATAAAAATGATGAAGTTAGACTGTGTATAGTTATGTATCTATGTGTGCATATGTATTCATCTTATATATAAGGTAAAGATAAAGGTTCCCCTCGCACATATGTGCTAGTTGTTCCTGACTCTAGGGGGCAGTGCTCATCTCCATTTCTAAGTTGAAGAGCCAGTGCTGTCTGTCACATGATTCCATGGTCATGTGATTCCAGCATGACTAAATGCCAAAGATGCACAGAGTGCTGTTTACCTTCCCATCAAGGTGGTCCCTATTTTTCTACTTGCATTTTTGAACATGCTTTCTGCTAGTTTGGAAGAAACTGGGGCAAGTAACAGAAGCTCACTCCATTACATGGCACTAGGGATTTGAACTGCCAAACTGCTGACCTTTTACTAAGACAAGCTCAGTGTCTTAGCCACTGAGCCACCCCATCCCTCTTATATATAGGCTGGGTCAAAGATGTCTATTATACATTGCATACAATTCCTCCAAATGTTCATTTTTGCCAGCTGTTGGATATATTTAAACATGTTCCTAGGGAGAGGGAGCAATATAAAAATTCAATAAATAAATAAAAATAAATAAATAAATATACTTAAATGCTCCTTTGTAACAAACAGAAGAGCTTAGCCATACATTATTTGGATAGATAACTAAGAAATTTTACAATATTTGCTCAACTTCAGATTATTTCCTAATTATTCCTCCTGTACAATATAGAAAGACTGGTATTTTGGAAGACTGAAGCTTTAGAAAAAAAAAATGATGGGAAAATACCAAATGCTAGAAATCTACATCACAGGCTTGATGATTTAGAATGGTTTTATGTTCCTGTTCTATTCCTTTTCTAGTTGTGAAAAGTCAACATGTATGCATATCACAGAAACCTATTTCAGGTCGTACGTGCATCTGGCTATTTTGTACTGTTTACATTCTAATTCTGTATGACAGCAAAGAGAATAGATTGAATGATTTCTGATTATGTAATACAAAAAAAATGTGACAACAACACCCTGTTGAGATGTAGCTGCCCTAATTATTTCGGGCGAGGGTGTAATATAGTAATATAGCCTTGCAAATTTGAAAATAAGTAGGAAAGAAGAGAGACTGCAAAACAATACAACAGTTTATCACATTATCAGCCTATTTCATTATTCATTTCCTTTCCTGTTTTTTTTTTTTTCCCATTTCTATGTCTTTCCCTGAAATAGATATGCCATATTTGTTCTTAGATCTCCTTTGGATTTCTCAGTGTGAGGCAGAATAATGTCTCAAGGAAAAAATGGATGAAAGAAAGGGTGTTTCACAAAGTATCACACTTTTAATTATACCACTATCAAGATTATTTCATACTCACTAATTAAAAGTAGCCCATGCCAACTATTCTTGGCACAATTCAAGTTGACAAGCACACATTTCTATTCACTTATCCTGTCACGGGCTTCAAACATTGCTGCCTCTTGACAAAGCAGGATACCATGCAAATAGATTTCATGCAGATTTGAGCTCAAACTGTAACTTTAAACTTCTCAAGCATTAATTGCATTGACATTCATCTTGATATGTCTTAATACCACCTCACCAGTTATCTTAAATTCACAAACTTTGTTTGCCGGAAAGGTAGAATTATCATCCCGATGCTTCTTATTTGATTCCAGAAACCTCTACAGGGATGGGGGAACAATGGTCCTTTTATGGCTTGTGGACATCAACTTTCAGAGTTCTAATGAGCTTTATTTCTCAAAAGATTATTAAAAGGGTTCTAATTAACTTGTGGACTTCAGATCTTAGAATTACTGAGCCAGCCAGCGATTGACTGGCTCAGGAATTCTGGGAGTTGAAGTCCACAAGTCATAATGAGGCCATGGTTCCCCACCTCAGCTCTAGAAGAAGGGATCCAAGTTGCTTGACTTTTAAACTAAAGTTGAGGTTGAGATGGTCTCTTGGTAATTTACATGGACATATCCATCCATCCATGCATTTCTTATTTTATTTATTTCTTATTTTTGCAATAATAAGGGAGAGATTTGCTGTTATTTTTTTCAAGGAGGTGATTTTTCAGATTTTCCAAAATCCTGTGACTTTGGAATTCCAAGGTCGACTCCCATCCAAATATTAGTGGGACTGAATCAAACTCAGCTAGATGTTGCCACATGGTGAACTGGTTTATTTGGTTATGCAAACTCTTCTGAAGAATGTAACTAATGTAATTGGAGCCCCTTTAATAATCTTTTGAGAAATAAACCTCATTAGAACTCTTTGGATGTATTGTTTTGTAATAATTGTATTACAATTAATTGTAAGCCTCTCAGAGTCATTGAGTGAGATGCACAGCTTGAATAAACGCATAAAAAACAAATAATATCCTCTTTAAAATTTCTACTTTTTGATTATAACCATGTTCTTTAAAAAAGAAAAGACAGAAGAAGCATGTTCTACTTTTGAAATGAATACACAGCAGCCTTTAGGTCACTTAAATCCAGTATCTCTCTCTTTAATATTCTTTTCTCTTCTTTTCTCTTTCAACCATTTCTACAGTATCTGTCAGGTTCCCACAGAGACAAATGATGGCTGGAAACTGCATTTTAGGAAATTGTAACTATATAAGATAGTTTAAAATTACTGAAGCTAGCAGCAGTGGTTGTAAGAATATTGTATCTGTTCAGATTTCAATACTTAGTGCAGACAACAGTGCAAATTTAAATGAGTTAACTTGGATTTTTCTCCTGTGTGTAGATTCCCTAATATCTGTTTATGATGGATACTTGTTTACGTTCAGATAGGTCTCATTCAGATATATCCCCTAAAATTAGGCTTGCATTTTTTTTTTCTTTTTTCAGAAAATCAGAATAAGAATCATTCCTTTTTAAAAGGATCAATGATCTATAGCAGGGGTGTCAAACTGGTGGTCCATGGGCTGGATGTGTCACACATAGGCCATGCCTACCTCAGCTTCCCGAATGGGAAAATGTCACAAAATGCCACATGACAGCAATGTGATGTGGTGAGTTTGACACCTGTGATCTATAGCAATGTTTCTCAACCATGAAAGCTTCAAGCTGCCCAGACTGAGAAACACTGATCTATAGATTTGAGGAATCATGAAGTCATAAGTTGATTTTAAAAAGGCTAGTAAGATAACTGCAGAGGTTGCTAAGAACATTATTCATTTTATAAATCTCATTGAATAACTGTCATCAACTCTTAAACTTTCACTATTACAAGTGTTAAATCCTGACTTATGGTCCATGCTGATTATATGCTTTTGAAATCAGTTCTGAGATTATGATTTTGCATAAGATATTCTTTTCAGTTAGGATAAAGTTCAAGACAAAATGAAATATCTTACATGCATTCTAGAATTTATAAAGACAGTGATGCATCTTATATAAGTTGATTTAATGAAGATATTTCCCTTGATATCTTCAACTTCAAATTTACTTCCTTAATTAGAGGAATGTAATTGAAAACTGACAGTAGAGAATGAAAAATAAGGACTACATTGTAGACTGAAAAGGTTCATCATTAAACAATGTGTGCTAAATAATATGTATGTCAAAGGGTGAAAAAAGTAATTTATCTCTATTGCTCCAAATTATTGTTTATTATCCAAGCTATATTTCTCGCATTAACAGACAGACTAAAGTCAATGGGACAGCTTTTATTTCTATCATTTTCCTCTGGAATATTGTATACAGTTTCTGAAATTTGTTCTATAATATAATGAAATCCACCTCCTAGGAAGTGAAGCTCATAATTAGCAATTTGGTTATTTTAAAATATCAGGAAATAAAATAAAATAGTAGAGTCACTAAGGAAATAACATGTCATACAATCATCAATTTGTGAAAGAAGGTGAATATGCTTCATGTACTATCCAAATAGCAAAATGCAAATTGTTCCCACTTCACATTAGTTTTATACAGCTATATCCTCATGAAACTATTTTAGAACAAAATAGTTATTGGTATCTTTAAACATAGGCACATGTTTTTGTTTAAAAATCCAAAATAGTTGTCAACCATATTAAAAAGTTAAAGTTCCTTCATGCTGAACTTTACACTTGATGAAGTCATGACTACATTCATATAGTTTTCCTGGCAAGAACTGAGAGATGACTTATCATGCTTGCTTTTGGAAGGTTGTTTCAACTTCTAGCATAGCCTACAATCTTGAATATTTCAGGGAGATTTCCTATCCAAATGTTAATCACACTTGATCCTGCTTAGTTTAGGAGGCCAGAGAAGATTGGCCAGATGCTGCAGCTTGCTGAGACATCAACCATATTAGGGATTTTTCTATTTATTCAGTTTTAATGGGTGGATGACTATCTTTCAAATTCTGACTCTTTGCAGCCAATGTAGGATTAAAGAATAAAAGAGAACAAACAAAGATAAAATAAAAAGCATAGCACATCCAATGCTGAAACCCAATCACATTATCATTCCAAGCATTAGAGATGGTCTCATACAATGCCAGGGAAAGACCCAAACTTTCAAGATACTATGGAGGATGACAGGATGATTGATTATGACCTTTATAGGATTTTTTTTGCTACATTTTGCATCTTGCCTTCCAGTACTTTTATGTGCTATCATTATCCTCACTGTCAATAATTACATTTCTATTCTGTTTTAGGATGGGAAAAAGAAATTTCAACTTAAATATTTGTGTGTATTATTTTTCTAAAGCAGGAATTTTTTTTACATTTTTCCTAATGTTTACCTGCCTCTCCTTTTGAGATGCAATCCAAGATGAAATTATGTGGAAAATGAAAAGTTGAGAACCTATTCTTTCTGAATGGTTCCTTCCAGAAGAGCAGAAATGAAAATGATTTTCAGCCAAGCTTGCTCTCAGGATAATTTTTGATTGCTGTGGTTTTTGAGTAGAATAAGGCTGATATCCAACATTGTTGGAAATAGAATGTCCAAAAGACTTGAGTACAATCCTTTCCATTTTATATATGAACATATAAAAATAAATAAAGATAGTAACATGTGCCCCTATTATATTAACTATTCACTTTGAATTCCTGTTCTAATTTAGATATAATGATAAGATTATTATGTGATCCATCTATCACCAGAAAAATAATAATTAGTACAGTGAAATGCACTGTTTTAATGATACCTCTGCACATGGAGATTTGTTAAATACTTTTAAGTAGCATTACTGTTATTGTCTTGATTCATTAATGTAGTTAATGTAGGATATTACTTTTCCTCCTCCTCTTCCTCCTCCCTTTTATCATATGCATTTGAGCTAGAATCATAAATAAATCAATAACAATGGAAGAGAACTTGAAAGCTCTTAAATTTCACATTAGACAAACAAATAAATATTGAATATATAGAAATACAATCCTCATTCAGAAACTTGATAATTTCCACAGAGCTATCATAGCAAGAAAAAATAAGTTCTTTCACAGAAAACAAAGAAGTAGTGTGTATCTGCTGCTTGGTGCAATTCACAGCAATCCATGCATTTAAATATCTGTGCTCCAGGATTTAAATCCTAGATATCACCCATGATTCCTAGTAGACCTAACCCTAACTCTAACCCTAGATTCATTTATATTGGCAATGGGGTTTTCCCATATAATTCACTGTGGAATTACAAACTCCAAACAAAAAGCTGTCATTTCTTTTTCCTTAGTAAACATCTAAGAATCTATCACTAGCATTAGTTTTGGGACATGATTCCAAGTAGAACTAACCCTAACCCTAATCCTAGATTCATTTTAATTGTCAATGAGATTTTCATTGGGTTTATTGAGGATTACAATCAATGTAGAACCAAAAGCTGTAACTGTTACTTTCCTTAGAAAAATCTAAGCATCCATCACTAGAATTCATTTTTGTCCATGATTCCAAGTAGACCTAACCTAATCCCAACTTGTGAATTAACTTGTGAACCTCCCCGAGTCCCTAGGGAGAGGGGGCGGTATATAAATCAAATAAAGCCTTAAACCTTAAACTCTCACCTTAACCCTAAAATTCATTTAGATTGGCATTTTCCCATGTAATTCACTGAGGTTCATACTCAGTTTTGAACCAAAAACTATAACTATTATTTTCCTTAGAAAACATCTAGGAATCCATCCCTAGCATTCATTTTGGTCATGATTCCAAGTAGACATAACACCAACCCTATCCCTTGATTCATTTTCATTGGCAACAGGATTTTTTCATGTAATTTGCTGTGAATTATAATCAATTCTGAATGAAAAGTTGCCACTGTTGTTTTTCTTAGAAAACATCTACAAATCAATCCTTAGTATTAGTTTTTGGCATTGATTCCAAATAGATCTTTACCCTAACCCTAGATTCATTTTCATTGGTGTTTGTGCTAAAGAAATAGTGTTCAACACACAGTTTTTAAATATGTATCAATTCTATGAAGAATTTTGATTATATGTCATTTTCTATGAAGCATAAAACTACTTGACTGTTGATCAAATATACAACCTATAGCATGAGTTTCTGTTTCTACTCCATTTTCCATATACATTGTGTCTTTTTTACCTTTTTGGGACTATTTCTACATCCATTACACCACTTATGCAATTTTGTCAAATATTTTTCCCTTATAGTGCCATAAATTATTCAGAGTATAATAGACAACTATCTTTTTATTTCATTTAGTAATTTAAATAGTAATTTAAAAGGAGAGTAAAATAGAAAATGACAATTTAATACACTAATCTGACAATAATATTCCTAACCAGATACTCATGTTGTATGACCAATATAACATTAAAGCAACATTTTAAATTTGATACATTAATTTTCTTTCTTAAAGTCATGCTTTCTGAAAACCCAGTGTTTCCCACATTCAAAAAAAACGTCTTTCTGTACTCTTAATATAGCTTTCTTTTAAATTGGAGTGAGCATGTGCTGATTTTCTCAGTGAATTTTAAACACATTTTATCCATATGCCTAAATATATAGATAGACATAGACATCAGTGCAAAGTGGCTGGATTTCTTGCACGATTCAAGAAAAATAGTTTAATAAAGAAATTTTTCATCTGTATCTCAGTAAAATATTAATTAGGAACTTCTAATGGTTGTTCAGCTCTTTCAAGAAACATATTGTAGTTCTAAACCCTAGCCCTCCAGAAAAACATTAATTCAATCAGTATTTTTCTTTCTCAATAGAATATTTATACAATCTTATCTGAAAATGCCAACTAGTTAGTATCTAAACAGAACTTAAATATAACAATTTTGTTCAGGAAAAATGTTTATCTACAAGTAGTCCAAAGAAGATTTTTTTTTTTTTTTGCTAAATAAGAGTTTACTATGAACTTCACTCTTTGTGAAATAATCTCAGCCGTACCTAAAATATCTTTAGCACTATATGAAATGTGTGAATGTTTTAAAGTAACTAATAAATAGTTTTATCCAATTCACATGTACAGTAAGTCACACCCTGAATTCATATATAAATTCAAGATAATATGTTTTTTACATATTTTTGTAATGGGAAATCTGATCTGTTCATCAGATTTCTTGCTTACTGAGTCTTTTGTCATCAGCCTGAAATTACTGATTGGGAAACTGTTGTTGACATGAGAAATAAATGTAAGCTACAATTCCATATACCTGGAATATGTATCTGAGCCTAGAATCTAGCCACTGGGGTTCAAACCAGTGACTTCTGTGCCAGTCCCAAGACCAGATAGATAGAGAGGGTTGTGTCAGAAAGGGTGTAAAACTTGCCAAAATTCAACATGTGACTTGTCAGTGTGAATTCCACACTAGATCGGTCAAGGCCCAGATTGTTAGGTGGAATTGGATGATGCGCTGTGACGACCCTTATAGGAACAGCAAGAAGAAGAAGAAGAAGAAGACGAAGAAGAA
>JAEANM010023131.1:0-11438 GCA_017656035.1 Myanophis thanlyinensis
ATAAAGTTCTCTGATTGACTTTAACTTATTTTATCCAGCTTGTATTAACATTTTGTGGCTTCTGAAAGCTCATATTTTAAAAAATCAATAAAATAGCAAGATAGGCTCTATTGCAGGTATATGATTGTTATTGAAGGTATCTGTGCTGTATTAGAATTCTAGTTATTTGAAATTGCCTGAACACTAAATATCAATGGGAATCGTATATAATGGTTAGATGCCATGTATTCTGCCTTTTGGAAAAATGCTATTGTTAATTTTTTTTCAGTTCCAGAAATTGAAACGATCACTTTCTTTCAAGACCAAAAGTTTGAAGAGTAAAAGTGCAGACAACTTTTTTCAACAAACAAATTGTGGCATGAAGTTGCAAGTAGATTTGCTATCAGAAATCAGCTCTAAAATGGGGCAGCTCCCTAATTTTGAAAGTCAAAACTTCACTCCAACCAAAACTCATCTCCAACCAGAAGACAAGATTCACATTTTTCAGGAACACATTTTCAAAAAACCCACTTTCTGTGATGTCTGCAACCATATGATTTTTGGTAAGAAAGATTTTACGTTTGTTTTATGTTTCTATCATTACAAAGTAACCTTTATAGGGAAGGAAGTGAAGTACCTAAACTGATTTTTTGCATTCATTTAATATATTCAAACTACATGAAAAAATGGTATCTTTTTATGTTTTTGTAGATCTTCTGAGAATCACTGTTTATGAGAAACTAATAATAACTGTTATACAGGTAGTCCTCAATTTATGACTTCAATTGAGCCCAAAATTTATGTTACTAAGTGAGACTATCATGGTTCCATACAACATCAGCAATGCAATCAGAATTCCAAAGAGACAAAAGTCCATAGAATAAGATTTTATTGAAGACATTGTACTGGTACGGTCTGGAGAAATCCTGAATCTAAAATTCCCGGGCTTTCTCCACCCAAGTAAAACTGAAAGTTCCACCCCACTAATTATCACATGTTAATTTCTCACCAACCCCTTCAAAGAAAGTTCCAATGTTCACTTCGGACCCTCCCCTCGCAGGTGGCCTCAACTCAGAGAACTTTCACATGAGAAACTATTTGAGAAGAATGCAAAATAAGTAACGGCCTTCAAGTCAGTTCTATCAACCTCCATTCCCCCAACACATTGGCCTTGCAGAGAGAAAATGTGTCAAAGCTAAAAGGTCCCATTATAATATACAAAAGCAATAACTAATACTTTTCAGCAGAAAAGCCCCCCAAATCCAAAAGTCTCCTTTTAAGCTTGACAGGCTGCCTCCCTCTTCAACAAAAGGCATTTTCCTGTAACAAAAGGAAAGTCAATCAGCAGACTCCCTTCCCCAAAATCAACCACCTTCCCCCCTCCAGGAGGTCCCTTGGGCTTGTGAGGGAACTCCAAACTTCAGAACTGAAGTTTCATTAATCCATGTTAATGTTGAGGCTTTTAACCCAGGAAGCTTCTGAGAGGGGGTATCCCTTCCACTGAACTAAATACATTAAAGTTCCTTGAAGTATTTTTGAGTCTAAAATTTTCTTGACTTCCTAATGTCTCTGCCCTTGAACCACTACCAGGCTAGGGGTGCAGTGCCTTGGGGTCTGGTTTGAGAATCCACCCAGTACTTGAGTAAGTTGCTGTGGAACATTGGATGCACTTTTCCTAGCAATTGAGGGAGGCACCATGACCGGGTTTATTATCTTAACTATTGGGAAAGGACCCAGGAACTTTGGCCCCAATTTCTTGCTGGGTATCTTCAGTTTTAGATACTTTGTTGACAAATATACTCATTCTCCCACTCTGAAAGGAGTTGGGTCGGACCGATGCTTGTCCGCTTGCTTCTTATATGCCTTAGCCAACTTCTTCAGCACAGCTTTAGTTTTCTCCCATCCCTCCCTCAATGAGTCTATCCACTCCTGCAAGGACATAGAGGAAGGAGGTTCCTGGGACAAAGTCCACCCTGCTGGTTACTTGAAATGGCATTAGTCCCTGCTACTGTGAATAGCATTGTTGTAAGCAACTTCAGTGAAAGGCAAGAGATCTGACCAGTTGCTCTGCTGATAGTCCACGTAGCATATCAAATATTGCACCACCATGGCATTTGCGCGTTCGGCAGCCCCATTCATAGCCGGATTAAATTCTGAGCTAAAATCTTGGGCTGTCCTATCAACTTCAAGAACTGTCTCCAAAACTTCATTGTGAACTGCACTTCTCAGTTGGAAATTACTCTCTTTAGGGCCCTGTGCAAGTGGTAAATATATTGGATGAACAATCTGGCCAATTTCTTAGCCAAAGGAAGTCTTGAGAATGCCACAAAATGGGCTTGTTTGGAAAACAGATCAATGACCATCCAGATGACCATTTTCCCATTGCTTGAAGGGAGGTTGACGATAAAGTCCATAGCAATCTCTTCCCATGGCTGGGAAGGTTCAGCCACTGTTTGTAGAAGGCCAGGGGGATTTCCAGGCCTGCCCTTTATGGTGGTGCAGACTATACAGCTTTTTACATAGTCCTCCACCTCCAGTTTGAGGCATGGCCACCCAAATTGCCTCCTCAGTAGGTGGATGGTCTTTAGGAACCCAAAATGGCCAGCCAATTTTGTGTTGTGGCACTGTTCCAGGACTTAGATGAGTAGGCTGGTTGGGACATAAATCTTGGTGCCCTTCCATGCAAGGCCATTGTGAATCATGAGGGAATCATGGTTGTTGAGGACCTTTTGGCTGTTGAACTGTGGCTTTTGGTACAATGCATCCACAAGGATATCCCCCCCCCCGAGATGTGTTTCAATTCGAAGTTGAAACATTTGAAATACTGGGCCCATCACACTTGTTCATATTCCTCACTTCCAGTTCTGTCTCCAAGAGAGTAGCACCCAGCGTATGGCATATGCTTCCTTCTCCCACACCGCCCATCTCCGTTCTGTGCCAGTCAGTTTTTTGCTAACATAAGCACAGGGTTGGAGTTGACCTTGGGGGTTCTCCTGGAGAAGCACTGCGGCTATTGCGATGTCACTGATTGGATTACGAGCGGCCTTTCCAGATCGAGATGCTGAAGGTTCTTTTGTGAGCAGTTGTTTGAGGGCCTCAAATGCCTTTTGGCATTGTCCACTGCAGTGGTTGGGTTGGTCATAGTTTGGGTTTCCCCTCCACTGTTTTCAGCAGCTTGGTTAGTGGCTGCACCACCTGGGCAAATGCCAGAATGAACTGCTAGTAGAAATTGGCAAGCCCCAGAAAACTTTGTAGTTGCCGCTGGGTCCATGGAGATTGTCAGTCCAATACAGTGGAGACTTTTGGGGGGTCCATCTCAATTCCACCGCTGAAGATTCTGTAGCCCAAGTAGTCTATTGCATCATGGTGAAATTTGCATTTTGACAGTTTGGCATACAGTTTGGTGGAGAGTAACTTCTGTAAGAGTTGCCAGACTAGATTTACATGGTCCTCGAGGGTCTCGCTAAAGATAAGAATATCATTCAGGTAGACCAGAACCCCCTGGTAGAGGTGCTCATGAAGGACCTCATTAATTAACTGCATAAACACAGCGGGAGCTCCTTGTAGTCCAAACAGCATCACTTTAAATTGGAAACTTTTTAAGGGGCAGTTGAAAGCAGTCTTCCACTTGTCTCCTCTGATTTGTATTCTGTAATATGTTTCCCATAAATCCAGCTTCATAAAAGTCTTTCCTTTGGCCAGGTGGTTTAGCAAGTCTTTCATGAGAGGGAGTGGGTAGGTGTTTTCCACACTCACAGTGTTGATTCCACAGAAATCCATGCACAATCTCATTGACCCATCCTTTTTCTCATGAAATAGGACAGCAGTTGTCACCCAGGAATTTGCTAGCTGGGTGAAACCCCGCACAAGGTTTTCATCGATATACTTCCTCAACTCAGCCATCTCCTTCAGCATCATTGAATACATCTTTGATTTTGGCAGTTTGGCCCCTGGTACAAACTCAATAGCACAGTCCGTGGGTTGTTGGTGGTGGGAGAACATTGCATTCTTGCTTGCTGAAAACTTCCACGAGATCCTGGTACTCCGCCAGCATGTCCACCATGTCTGGTGTGCCCCAAGGGTCTCAGCCATGTCTCTCTCTAGTTGCTGACTGGTTAGGATACTCAAACTCGATGGTGGAGTGGGGTCAGGGGCTATCTTTAGTTTCCTAAAGCCCCTTTCTCATATAATGGTTGAGCCCAACTTGTTGACCCAGAACAGTCCCAGCATTAGGGGATTGGTCATCTTGGGAGCCACCACAAGTCTGATAATTTCTCAATGGTCTCCAACCTCCAAGTGGAGTGGCTCAGTCATTAGGGTGGCTGGCGTGCCCTCCATCAGGCTCCCATCCAGCTGCTTGAATCATATCGGCCGGGGCAGGGGATGGATGTGTATGCCTAATTCCTCAACTATGGCCTTGCTCACCATACATCTCATGCACCCCATTTGTAGGAGAGCATCTATGGTCTTCTTTTCCCTCATCTGAGGGATGATCAAGTGGATCTCGACTAGGAAGGGGTGTTGTCTATATTCACCATTGGGTCGTTTCTGGCTTCCTCATCACTCTGCTCTGAGCTACTCTGAGGAGTCTAGGTGTTCTCTTCCTTGGGCATTGGTTCAAGGGCTTGCATCGCTTGCTTTGCAGATCCCCCCATCTTTATCCTTGTGTGGAGGGGCCTTCCTTGATTTAGTTGAGACCATAGGCTTCACCTGTGGGACCAGAGTGGGCACGAGGCATTCGGATGCCCAATGGTCCATTTGCCCGCATCGGAAGCATCTTACTTGCCTTGCTGTGGGCTCACTAGTTGGGTGGGCTGGCTGCACTGCTGCCCACCTCCCTGTAGGCTTTCTTGCCAGTTTTGCAGTTGGGGCCTTCCAAAGGGGGGTAGATCTTGAGGTGCATTGCCACAGTTAGGTGATACCAGTCTTGGATCTGCTCTGGGGCTCCACCTATCCCACATGCTTTTCAGAGTATGGGATCCAAGCCTTCTTTGTATTAATGGATCACCAATCAGTCAAGCCAGTCTCGCAGCTTTCCAACCACTCAGTGAAATTCCCAGATGTACTCTTTGGGATGTTGGCCTTTTTGCTTGATCATTTTGATCTCTGCCTCTGCCTCTTCATGCTGAGTGGTGTCTTCAAAACAGTTGCTCAATGCTTACACAAACTCCTGGAAGTCAGGTGCCCCTTGATTATTCAGTTCAGTGACCCATTCTGCTGCCTCCCCATCGTTCATCCCCTCAACGATTGCAGACATCATGTCTCACTCAGTGGAGTAGTGATGCCCATATGCATCAAAATGCATTTTGATGAGGTTTAGGAAATAGGCCAACTTTGCGGGGGTCACATCAAATATTTTCTTGAAGGAGGGCAGTCTACGTGGCATGGCTGGTACCCGCTGTGCAGGCTGGCTTGGTGTAGCCTGCAGCAACAACAGTTGAAAGGGTGCCAGTTGTGGCAGTGCTCAGGTCAGTTGTGCAGGCACCCATTGGCACTGAACCCATTCCTATCCCATGTAAAAGGCCCAATCTGGCAGAATCTGTGATGTGGGCGGGAGCAGAATCTTTGATGCTGCAAAGCCAGGACCCCTGCCCCAGGCAGTTGGCCTGGTGGGCCCAGTTGTGGTATTGGACTGCCTCCAGTGGCTGTCGCTGATGTCAAGCCTGGCTGGGATGCACCTTGAATTCCCCCAGGCTCCACACATGGGGGTGCTATCCCGACCATCATTCCCCCACTTGCCTGAGTTGCAAAGGAAAACTTTGGTTGGGGGAGTGCCCATCCAGCCACTGATCCAGCATGGTTTTGGAGAGTGCTTCCCACGTACAATTGCTCCAATTGCTCCTGAAGGCTTCCCATGAACACGGCGGGTGGGGAGCAGGATAGCATGGCTTTTTGGCTCCATTGCTTCCAAGCTTGGCTTCTTCCTCTAGCCAGACATCAGGGGATGCAGGGGGTGAATCGAAGCCTCTAGGGTACTCTGCAGCTCTTGGATGGTCATTACTCCTCCAGCCAGAGTTGGCTCTTCTTGGGCACTTGACCAGATCAGCTGTGTTTTGGATCGAGCCCCTTGTGGAAGTTTGGGCCTTGTGCCCATCGCTCCTACCATGGTAGTCAACGTTGTCTCCATTAGGCTGGCTGTCTTGTCGAGGACCACTGGCACTGCTTCTGCAAGTGAACCTGCCACAGCATTTTTCTCTTCCATCTTCCTTGAACTCTTGTTCAACCTGAGGGTTTGGGAGAGTACCCAGGGCTCAAAACACCGGTCATCGATATCAACAGATTTTTTTTCTTTTTGTGGGATTCAGAATAATGTCAGGGTTCCTCACAACATCAGCAATGCAATCAGAATTCCAGAGAGATGGAAGTCCATAGTATAAGATTTTATTAAAGACATTGTACTGGTATGGTCTGGAGAAATCCTGAATCTAAAATTCCTGGGCATTCTCCATCCAAGTAAAACTGAAAGTTCCACTCCACTAATTATCACATGTTAATTTCCCATCAACCCCTTCAAACAAAGTTCCAATGTTCACTTCGGACCCTCCCCTCGCAGGTGGCCTCAACTCAGAGAACTTTCACATGAGAACTATTTGAGAAGAATGCAAAATAGATAACAGCCTTTAAGTCGGTTCTCACTCCCCCAACACATTGGCCTTGCAGAGAGAAAATGTGTCAAAGTTAAAAGGTCCCATATAATTTGCAAAAGCAATAACGAATACTTTTCAGCCAAAAAGCCCCCAATCCAAAAGTCTCCTTTTAAGCTTGACAGAGACATTTATTAAGAGAGTTTTGCCCCGTTTTATGATCTTTCTTGTCACAGTTGTTAAGTGAATCACTGCAGTTGTTAAGTTAGTAGTATGGTTGTTAAGTGAATCTGGTTTCCCCATTGATTTTGCTTCTCATAAGGTCTTAAAAAGGAGATCACATGAATCCAGTACACTGCAAAGATCATAAATATGAGTCAGTTGCCAAGTGTCTGAATTTTGATCACATAACAATGGGGATGTTGCAATGGTCATAAGTATGAAAAATGGTCATAAGTGATGTTTGAATTGTCACTAAATGAACTGTATATTTCAAAATTCTAAGAACCAACTTTCTAGAATCTAGAGTTATCTTTCTAAGTTTCAGTATGTCAGCAGCAAAGGAGATATAGTCATTGTCAGGTCTGTCTCCATTCAAAACCCAGGAAAGAAAACTCCTAACTCCATTGAGTTAGAGAAGAGGTAGTTTTACTGAGTTTCAAATGATAGCAATGAAAGAAAAGGAAGATCTAAGCTAAAAAGTGCAAAAATTGCATATTGAAACTTTCCCCAATCCCTCCCCCCAGGGACCCAGGCTGAATGTCCAATCCACATCCCACATAGTATCATGTGGAATATAACTGCAGGTGTTTTCTTCCATCTGAAATCCTCTGACAGTTGGCCTTGACTAGATGTAAACAATTCCATTCTGCAGGGCAGTAATTCTTGAGAGAAAACCTCCTTTTTTGTTCACATGAACCTTGCTCACACCAGTTCACTTCCCAACCCCCAATGCCAAGCCCCCCCACATTACTATGGCAGCTGATAGCAAGCAAACATTAAAAAAAACCATGCTGGAAATCAGGCTGACATTCAGCCCTCTTGCAATAGAGGTTTGTCAGGGTACTTAGAATGAAACAATTGAAATAGTTTAGGGGCCCACACATCCTGAATATTCATCCATTCAGACTGTGAAGAAGGGAAATGCTTCCATGCCACCAAATATTGTATTCTCCCTCTGTGTTTCCTGAAATCCAAGGTTTCTTTAATTTCAAAGTGTTGTTCTCCTTCCATGAGAAGGGGAACAGGAGGGGCAGGTTTGGCTGGCTGTAGAGCAGATACATGCTCAGCCGTTAGCAAACTAACATGAAATACAGGGTGGATCTGCCTAAGGGTTTTAGGCAGTTCAAATTGTACTGTGACTGGATTTACAATTCTGACAATGGGGAACAGGCCAACATATTTGGATCCAAATTCTTTGATTTCTGAGACCTTGCTCCTTACATGGAACTCTTTTGGGGTAGTTCTTTTCTTGTCAGCTTGTCTTTTATGGGCTTGATGTGCCTTGTCTAGTGTTTTCTGGGTGATGGGCCAAATACATTAAAGTTGTTCAATCCATTCCAATAAGGAAGGGATTTGGGGTTTCCCCTGAGGCAGTTCATGAATCAGTATAAAATCCTGAGTGGAAACAGCTTTAAATGGGGTGAAACCAGTGCTTCTATGGATGGTGTTATTTTAAGTAACCTCCGCAAATGGAAGCAGGTCTGTCCAGGTCTGCTGGTAATTTACATAGTACCTAAGGTACTGTTCTAGAACTGAGTTAACACATTCACAAGTTTTGTTACTTTGAGGGTGGTGGGTAGAGCTTAGACCCTGGTTGGAGCTTAACAACTTCAGGAACTCCCTCCAGAAGTGGGAGTTGAATTGTACCACCACCCCAGTCCTAAATGATTCAGTCAGGAACCCCATGCAGCCTATACATGTTGGATTAATAGTTTGGTGAGTGTTTTGGCGGCAGGGATCTTGGAACAGTGGACAAAGTGCACCTGCTTTGAAAATAAATCCATGATCACCCAAATGACCATATTCCCCCCACTCTCAGGCAGTTCAACAATGAAATCCATGATTTCCTTCCATAGGGTGCTAGGACTAGTGACACTCTGAAGAAGTCCCATGGGCTTCCCAGGAGGCCTCTTAGCAAATGCAGACACAGGACAGCTGACCACATAAGTTTCAATGTCCTTTTTCAACAAGGGCCATCAGAATTGCCGTTTGACTAGATGTAACGTTTTCCTGAAACCAAAATATCCAGCAGCTTTCAAATCATGGGCTCATTCCAACACAATTCCTCTAAAACTGGCAGGAATATATAGTTTAGTGCCAATCCATGCTAGGCCACCTCACATGGTGCACTCATTCACAGGGGGGTGTAATGTATCACACATGCACAAACGCTAAAAGCCGTGGCTTTCCTTTTTCTACAGCCCTCCTTTCTCCTTTTTCTACAGCCCTCCTTCTCCTTTTTCTACAGCCCTCCTTTCTCCTTTTTCTATAGCCCTCCTTTCTCCTTTTTCTACAGCCCTCCTTTCTCCTTTTTCCACAGCCCTCCATTCTCCTGTGCCCCACCTTCCCCCGGCCTTATATAAATCCTTGAGAGTTTTGCTTGTGCCACTTTTTGAAAATAAAGCAACAAGAAAGAATGTCGTGTCTGGCTCCTTTTTAGCAGTTTTGGATCGGGTTAGGAACTTAACACTGGCGACGAAGGTGGGATCGTAGAGCAACTGCATCCGAGCCTCCCCAGATCTACAGACCCATCATGTCCACCGCATCGACAGCCGCAGCAACCGCAACAAACCCCGTGACCAGCCCATTCCCAGGCGGAGAATTCAACCCGAAGAGAGAGACATGGAACCTATTCATGCAACGATTTGAGTGCCATCTCGTCGGCACCCGACAGACGGGCATACCAGACGTCGAAAAACAAGGTATTTTCCTGAGCATCTGCGGGGTAGACGTCCTACGGATGGCAAATGCAGTAGCCAACCCACAAACTGTGTGGGACTTAGACTGGTCAGAACTCAAAAAAAGACTACAGGCACATTATGCGCCTAAACCTTCCACGTTGACACAGAGAATAAGTTTCCACAGCAGAGTACAGAAAGAGAGAGAATCGATCGCAGATTTCTTAGCAGCCCTCAGAGTCCTGGCGAGTTTGAATCACAGCTCGACTGGCTGATCAGGGACAAGCTCATCATGGGCCTCTGCGACGAGAAGCTCAAGAGGAGACTGGCAACAAGGGCAACGCTTCCGTTAGCATCAGCGATCGAGGAACTGCTGGCCGCAGAAGCCACCTACCCCCCCACCCAGGGGAAGACACCAAGATGGCGTGTTCCAGACAGATCTTGGGGAAGAGGTGGAGTACGACCTCGAGGATGACCAAGATGGTGACATCCACCAAGTAAGGACCACGAGGCACCCCAAGATGGCTGCCAAACCACGCCAAACCCAATGTGCAGGGTGCAATGGCTACCATCCACATGCAAGTTGCCCATTCCTGCATGCCATTTGCAGCTACTGCAGTAAGAAGGGCACTAAGAGGCTGGCCAACCCAGAAAAGAGGAGAACAATTCAGACCATTCAAACTCAGGCAGTCCGAAATATCCACACACCGAGGGTGCCTGTTGTGGGGTCACAGAGTCATCACCCCCACTAAATTACGGTCACAAATCTTAGAAATGATCCATGAAGGCCACCAGGGGATAGTCAGAATGAAATCCTTAGCTAGAAGCTATGTATGGTGGCCAAACCTGGACAAGGACATAGAAACCAAAGCTAAGTTGTGCCAACCATGCCAAATCACACACGCTGCCCCCCCGGCAGCCCCAATCTCCAAATGGGATGCCACTCAGAACCCCTGGTCCCGCATCCATGTTGACTTCGCAGGACCAGTGCAGGGCCACATGCTGCTCATCATCATGGACGCCCACTCAAACTGGACCGAAGTCCTACCAATGCGGTCCACAACCACAGGAGCAACAATCGCTGCACTACAAAGACTTTTCGTGATGCACGGCCTCCCAGATGTGCTAGTTTCGGACAATGGCCCCCAATTCGTGGCTGAAGAATTTAAATCCTTCCTCACGAGCCTGGGCATCCACCACGCCACCTCAGCACCCCACTGACCCATAGCGAACGGAAAAGCTGAACGGGCCATTCGATCAACCAAGGAAGCATTCACCCGCATGCACGGAGGAAATTTACAACAGAAAATCAACACATTCTTATTCGCCCAACATTCCACCCCCTCACCAACCTCCAATCGAAGCCCGGCTGAACTGCTGATGGGGAGAAAAATCAAAATCCCCCTCAGCCAGGTCCATCCAGATGACCCCCCCATATCTCCCAATACCCCCCCCCCCGGTATACAAACTTTCTTAAGAGGGGAGGGGGTATTCACCAGAAACTATCCAGGCGCACCCAAATGGCTGCCTGGGACCATAAGCAGGTCAACCGGGCCCAAATCGTACGAAATAAAATTAACAGACAGGCGCACCTGGCAAAGGCACATAGACCAGGCTGCGAGAGCGCCTGACGGAGGGAAGCAACCCAGACAGAACCCGAAAACTCCGGAGATGAAGAAGGGACAGAAGAACCAACACATCACTTGCCAGCAGCCTATCCTGCAGTCGCACCAGCCGCCGAGGCCCAGCAGTCTCCAGTGGCCCCGCTGCAACCACAGCCATCTTTGCTGCCGCCTCAGCTGCTGCCAGGAACAGAAGAGGTCCCCAGCACATCCATTCCAGCCAGCGGTGGCAGCTCAAATGAAGTGAGCCTGCGCCGTTCGACTTGAGTAAAGCATCGCCCAGCTTACCTCAGGGACTACGCATGTGCCATCGATCAATCTCGAACAACCCAGCCAAGAGGGGAGGGGTGTAA
>JAEANM010023132.1:0-11438 GCA_017656035.1 Myanophis thanlyinensis
TCAACTTTTGTCCAGTCCATCCAATCCAAATTCCAGCACAGGTCATGCGGCATCTGCAAGGTGGAGTTGGAGATGTTAGTACGTCCTACGGACCGTCCCTCCGACACGACCTTGACCTAGAGAAATATGCAGCAAGCTCCCCCCTCCCCCCCGTTACTATGACAGCCGACATAAGATAAGACAGTTAGAAGCAAGAACATTATGGAAGTTTTTTAGCAGGGACTATATAGAGGTTCTATGGAGGCTGACAGTGAATACCATGTCATATCAATCCCTTGTTCACTCAGTTCTTTTGTTTTGAGTTCCCCCTTTGCATTCAAAATGTCTTTATATGTAAAAATATTCTTTAAGTCCATCAAATTTGGATATGTAAGTGCTTCTATCGTGGAGAGCAAGACCAGAACTTTAAGATAATGTTGTTTCCTGATTTTCTCCCAAACTAGCCATAAAGCATTTCTAAGATAATGTCTTTGAAAGTACCCATGTATCCTATTTTTCCCATATCATAAGAAGGCATGCCACTCCAATTGCAAACCATATTCCTCCAGCGTCAAAAGTCTTGAGTTCCTCATCAAGATCCATTCTTTTACCCGTCAGTATCTTAGCTTGATAATATATCTCAAAATCTGGTAGTCCAAAACCACCTCTAATTTAATGTCTTGCAACAGTTTAAGCTTTATTCTAGGTTTTTTCCCTTTCCATATGTAATTCAAAATCATCTTATTCAGATCCTCACCATATTTTTTCTCCACTTTTATAGGTATCATTTGGAATAGATATAACAGTCTAGGTCATATGTTCATTTTTATTGTTGCTATCCTACCTGTCAGTCATAACTAGGTTTTTCCATTTTCCAAATCTGCCATTACTAATTGCAGCAGTTTGTCATAGTTATCTCTTTTAATAGTCATACATCTTGCTGTTAAATATATTCCTAAGTAGTTCAATGTGTTCACTATCTGAATACCCATTTCACTCATTAATAAAGTTTTCTGTGTTGTCGTTATTACATATAAAGTTTTTTTATTTTTTTAAACTAACATACAAAAACATATAAAACACAACATGTAAACCTAAAAAAAATCATCCTTTTCTATGCTTACAGTGTGTCAATTGGTTACAAAAAGAATTTTTTGTGCCACTCTTTCATAGCCTTCACTTATAGTTATATATAAGGTATCATTTAACTTAATGTAGATTCATATTTCATCAATTTATTGATATTCTTTTGACTAATCTATTATTCCATCATTTTATAAGAGATAATATTTAAAATTCTATGTTCAACCAATGGTTGTATATTTTTATATTTACAATCTATATCCTTATATTAATCTTATTTATAAGAAAATTAACATATTTCAATAACTATATCTTTTCATCTAACCAATGGTAAAATAAATCCCATACTCTATAAAATTGTTTATCCTCTTGTTCTCTAATTTCAAATGTCAATTTACTCATTTCTGCACAGTCCATAATTTTCTTAATCACTTCCTCCTGCGTAGGTGTTTTTTCATTTTTCCAATTCTTAGCAAATACAATTCTCGCTGCTGTTAATACATTTACAGTCAAATATTTCAGTTCTTTATTATATATTTCCGGCATAATTCCCAACAAAAATATTTCTAGCTTAAAGTCTATGTGCTGCTTTAACATCTTCTCCAACTACGTGTGGATTTTAGTCTAATATGCATGTCTACCACATATGGTAATTGTACCAGGCATCTGATGACATTTCCAACATTTATCTGATTTATCCTTAAACATTCTCGCCAGGGGTAAGTGCCACCTGTAAAACATCTTATTCTTTATATGCAGTTGATATAGTCATTTTATAATTTTGAGACCACAGCTTTTGCCATTTCTCTAAATCTATCCCATGACCAAAATTCTTTCCCCAAGCGATCATCATTTCTTTAACTTGCTCTTTCTCTAGTTTAATCTCTAATAAGAACCCATAAAGTTTTTAAATCATCTTTTCATCAGTGCCTGTTAAAATTTTATCTTAAGTTTGTCAATTTGTCATAAAAACCTTCTTTCAAATCCTCATCTAATCTAGATTGTATTTGCACATATGAATACCAATTTATCTTCATACCTTGTTCCTGCAATGCTTGCATCGATTTGAGTTCACCCTTTTCATTTAATATCTCTCGATATCTAACTGTTTGTTCCTCTTTATATATTATTGGATATGTAAAAGCCTTGATATTTGTGGAATATTTGAATAATGTTGCTTTTTAGTCTTTTCCAATTTAATAACAATGCCTCTCGAATGTAATGTCTTCTAAAATACCCCTGTGTTTTAGTACCCTTATATCAAAGGAAGGCATGCCACCCCAACAGTAAGTTGTGACCTTCTAATGTCAATAATCTACTATTCCTTAATGTTATCCATTCCTTGGCCCACATCAAACTTGCTGCCTAATAATAAATTTCCCAGTTAGGCAAAGCAAATCCTCCTCATGTTCTTGCATCCTGTAATAATTTAAGTTTAATTCTTGCCTTTTTTTTCCCTGCTAGATATATTTCAACACTATTTTATTTAAGTCCTCAAAATACTTTTTCCCTAATTTAATTGGAATTGTCTGGAATAAATATAAAATTCTTAGTAGCACATTCATCTTAATTGTTGATATTCTCCCAACCAAGGATAGTTGTAAATTCCCCCATTTTGTCAAGTCTGTCACAATCTGCTGTTTGAATTTAAGATAATTATCCTCCTTTAATGTACTACATCTTACTGTTATATGTATCCCTAAATATTTCACTTTGCTTGTGACCTGGATCTTCAAAATTTCCTCCAAGTCTTTCTTTTGCTTTACTGACATATTCTTTCTTAATATCTTTGTTTTGTCTTTATTTATTTTCACATCTACCTCACCATATTCTTCAATCTTATCTATTAACTTAGGTGCTGTTTCCTCCATTATAAAAACCAGGTCATCTGTGAAGGCTTGCAACTTATATTTTTGCTTTTTAATTTTCAATCCTTTTATATTTTTATGCTCCCTGATATTTCTATTCAACACTTCTAGTATTAACACAAACAGCAGAGGCGACAGTGGACAACCTTGTCTAGTCCCTTTTCTTACCTCTATAAAGTCAGTTAACTCGCCATTAATCATTACTTTTGCAGTTTGCTTAATATATACCATTTTTATGACTTCGATAAATTTTTTGCCAAAGCCCATTTGTTCCAGTTGAAATAACATAAATCGCCAGTTCATGTTGTCAAAGGCTTTCTGTGCATCCAAAAACATCAAAGCCACTTGCTTTTCAGGATGTGCTTCATAATATTCTAAAGTATCCAGAATTATTCTCAAATTATTTTTGATATGTCTCTTAGGCGGAAAGCCATTCTGGTCAGTGAATAAAATTATTTAAATATTTTTTCAGTCTTTCTGCCAGAATTGAAGCGAAGATCGTATAATCCAAGTTCAGCAGGGATATCGGCCTATAGTTTTTGACCTACTGTGGGTCTGTGTCCTCCTTCGGTATGAGTGTAATATATGCTTCTAACCATATTTTGGGTACCCTCTGTTTTAGCATAACTTCATTAATAACTTCTAGTAGCTGAAGATTAAATGAGTCTTGAAAAGTCTTATAAAATTTCACTGGTAATCCATCTGGTCCTGGTGCTTTTCCATTGTTTTGTTTTTTAAGTGTTTCTGTTAACTCCATCATTGTAATATTCCCTTCTAACATTGTATCAATGTCTTTGGGTATTTGAGGTAATTTCGCTTCTTGTAAATATTGTTTAAATTTTTCTTCAGAAATTTTCTCTTGATCATATAATTTGCCACAATAGTCTTGTATAATTACCTTTTTCTCATCATTTCCATAACAGAGGTGTACTTGCTCATTTTTTAGCCAAATTATTTTTCTTGATTCTTTCTTTTCTCAATTTGTAAGCTAACCATCTACCTGGTTTATTTGCATCTTCAAAGTAATTTTATTTAGAACTTCTAATTTTTTTGCACTAATTCCTCCTTTTCCATAAGTCCTATTTTATGTTTAATTAAATCCATTTTGATTTTAATGTCCTTTTTTGCGGGGTCTTCTGTAATTCTTTTTCAAGTCTCTTGTAGTTGTTCTCCAATGTTTTAAGGGTTTTTTTCTGTTGTCTATTTCTCTTCCCTGTGTACTCTATTATCAGGCCTCTTGTATAGGCCTTCATTGTGTCCCAGAGATTCTGTAGTGATGTATCTTCTTTTTTGTTTTCTTTAAAAAAAGAAAGCTAGTTCTTTCTCAATTTTCTGTTGGAAATATTTTTCCTTCAATATTGCATTATTTAAAGTCCATCTAAATCTCCGTTTCTGTCCTTTCCATGTAAATGTCATAGGGTTGTGGTCTGCCCAAATATTTGTTTCTATTTCAATTTCTTGCACTTTATCAATTAACTCTGTTGACATCCATATCATACCTATTCTAGACCATGATGAATGTCTATTTGAATAAAAAGTGTATTGTTTCTTTTCCATATTTATTTCTCTCCATACATCTTTTAGAGTCATTTCCTCCACCATTTGAAAGAAGGATCTCGGCAGTGGTTTTCTTGTTTTCTTTATCATTTTCTGGGTTTTATAGTCTATTTTATCATTAATTATTCCATTGAAGTCTCCCATCATGCATATATTAACATAGTCCAATTCAGTTATTTTTAAATGTAACTTTCTGTAAATTTCTTCCTGATTGTCATTCTGAGCGTAAATTGCTATTAAGAGCATTTTAACATTATTGTCTAGTATTTCCACCATCAAAATCCTCCCCTCATCATCTCTATAGATCAACTGCAGGTATTATATCTTTAATAGACAAAATTACTCCTCTGCTTATAATGTGTCAACATTGTGAATAGCTTTCCTAATTTGGGCTGTTTCAATAAATATTCTTATTTTCTCTTAATATGTACTTCTTGTAGACAGATTATATCAACTTTAAACTTTCTTTCTCTTAATAGCTGAATTGAGTCCATTTATATTAATTGTAATCAATTTCTTCTCCTCCATGTTACTCTTTATACGAAAGATTCTTTACTCTAGGTCTTAATTCGTTTTCACTGATACACCACCTACAGCTCCTTCTTCCACTCCAGTTGTTATTTCTCCTTCCTCTTGAATTTCAGTTGGGGACTCCTTCTTTCTTGTTCTTATTTCTTCCTCTTTTGCTCCAAAAAATTCTGAAAAAAATAATCCAGCTCTCTCAACTGTGTCTATTCTATGTCTTTGTTATTGCCATGTAAACATAAGATCATCTGGTATTAGCCATCTATAATTTATTCCTCTTTTAAGTAGTTCTTTGGTCAAGAATAAATATTCTCTTCTCATCTCTCACTTTTCTATTTTCTCTTTTCTGTTTCAGTACTATAATTTCTTTGTATTTTAAAGTTTTCTCTTACCATCTGCTGTATCTGTGTTTTGATGGTTTTCTTAGTAAATCTAATATGTACTTCTCTTGGCAACTTATTTCTTGTTGCATATCTTGTGTAAACATGAAACACTTAATCTACTCCATCCATCATCTTCTTGGTTATCTCCAGAGCTTCTGCCAAAATTTCTATCATTATCTCTGTAAGATTCTCACCTTTTTCTTCTTCCACATTTTGAAATCTGAGATAAAATTCTGATCTATCAATTTCCCATCCTAAAAGTCCACTCCTGTCTTTCTCGACCACATCCAATCGGGCATCCATATCGCCAATCTTCTTATCTCTTTCTACATCCTGGGCCTCAATAACAAAAGGGAAAAAGAAAAAATATAGCCAGCCAAAAAAGAAAAATAGTAAAAAAAAAAAAGATATATAACAAGAAAAGGTAAAAAGAGCCCAAAAGGATTTTAAATTGATATGTACATCCCTAGAGTGGCCTGTTTTTTCAAGGTCATTTCAAGCTTCATCTTGCCATTTCTACTTCAGACTCCAGCTAACAGCGATAATTCACACCACCTGTATAAACAATCTTCAATGTCTACTCCAAAAAAACCAGAGTCCTTGTAGATAAGGTCAGTAGAAATTCACAGGAAGAGATAAAGGCCTTATATTCAAGCCTCTAAATGGCAGTGATTCTCATTTCCCTCCTCCATCACTTCATTTCAGACAATCAGGCTTAAAAACTCAAAAAAAAAGCAAAAAAAAAAATTAAATGAAGAAGAGAAAAGAATTTTTTAAAAAAGAACAAATTAATCCAATCAGGAGAAGATAAAAAAAGACATTTAGGTTAAAAGAGTCCAAGAGACTTTTATAGAAAAAAAAAAAAAAAAGTAAAACCAGTCCAGCTTCAGTTTAAACAGCTTTTGTCAGAGTCCAGAAAAAAAGGGGAGGAATCGTTCGGTTTATAATTAGTTTTAATTTTCTTGCTTAGTCTCTTTTCTTTAACACTCTTAGATTAACTTTAAATTCTTAGGGCATTCTCTTTAAGAAAATAACAGTTTAAAAGCTCATCTTACCCAGCTGACACACTGTTTCCAATCTTCCTCCACCATTCGGGAGCTGTCGCAGCTTTGAAGGCTGCCTCTTTGCCGCTGGCAAGAGGGCTTCACCTGGATCAATCAGGGACTTTCTGGTGTCCCTGGAATCCCCTGGATGTGCCCTTGGGTCTGAATGGCCCGTTCAGCGGCTAGAATATCGATGGCGATCTCAGAACGTCTGGATTGCCCATTGTGTGGCCGCGATGTCAGCCCCGCCTCGAAGTCCAGAAGTCTTCAGTTCTTTTGTTTTGAGTTCCTCTTTACATTCAAAATGTCTTTATATGTAACAATATTCTGTAAGTCCATCAAATTTGCGTGTGTCAGCATTTCTACCATGGAGAGCCAGACCGGAATTTTAAGATAATATTGATTCCTTATTTTCTCCCACACTAGCCATAAAGCATTTCTAAGATAATGTCTTTGAAAATATCCATGTATCCTATTTTTACCATACCACAAGAAGGCGTGCCACCCCAATTGTAAATCATATCCCTCCAGTGTCAAATAGTCTTGGATTCCTCAGCAAGATCCATTATTTTACCCAGATCAATATCATAGCTTGATAATACACTTCAAAATCAGGTAGTCCAAAACTTCCTCTACTTCTGACATCTTGCAATAGTTTAAGCTTTATTCTAGGCTTTTTCCCTTGCCAAATGTAATTCAAGATCATCTTATTCAAATCTTCAAAATATGTTTTCTTCACTTTTATAGGTAGTTTGAAATAAGTATAATAGCCTAGGTAATATATTCATTTTTATTGTTGTTATTCTGCCTATCAATGATAACTGTAAGTTTTTCTATTTTTCCAAATGCACTTTTACTAATTGCAATAGTTTATCATAGTTATCTCTTTTAATAGTTACACATCTTGCCGTTAAATATATTCCTAAGAATTTCACTGTCTTCACTATCTGAATACCCTTTTCATTCATTAATAGAGTTTTCTGTGTTGTCATTAAGTTCTTAACCAACATCTTAGTTTTTTCTTTCTTTATTTTCAGCCCAGCTACTGCTCCATATTCCTCTATTTTTTCCAACAATTACAACAAGCTTTTTTGTTTCTTAATTGCTTCAGTCAACTCCATCATTGTAATCCTTTCATTTAATATAGTTTTCACGGCTTCTGGTACCTTTGGAAGATTAGCCTTTTCCAGAAATTGTTTTATGTTTGCCTCAGAGGTCACCTTTTCATCATAAAACTCTGCATAATATTGTCAAACAACTTTTCTTTTTCTCACCACTTTGACATGGAAAATTCCCTTGTTTGTTGATTAATTGGTGAATCAATTTCCGTTGTTTTTCTTTTTTCAACTTATGTGCAAGCCAGTAGCCTGGTTTATTTGTATGTTCAAAAAAAAAATTGTTTTACATATTTAATTTTTTGAGCAAGTTCTGTCATGTCTAACAGATCTAGTTTGTGCTTAACCAGCTCCATTTGATTTTTAATATTCTTTTTCTGTGGATTATTTTGTTGTTCTATTTCTAATTTCTTATAGTTATCTTCTAAAACCTTTCTATCTTGTCTTTTCTTTTTGTTCTTTTTCCCTATGTATGTTATAGCCAAACCTCTAATATGTGCTTTAACAGTATCTCACACATTTTGAATTGAAGTATCTTCCACTCTGTTCTCTTTAAAAAAGAATTCCAATTCTATCTCCAACAATTGTATAAACTCTTTTTTATAAACATTTTTTATTTTTCATTTTATAAAACAACCATATCATCTATCAGTTTGCGCGCCACTTGAGTGAATAAAAATATAATCTTATACAATCTATATTTGCCTTTTCAAACTATATCATAACCATAAAATCATAGCTCAATACATCATATCATACTATATTATATATTCTTTTTCAACAACTTATACAACTTTGCATTCTCTTTTACTCTAAGAAATAAAAAAAAGAAAACCTTACTTATTATTTCTATTATCAAGCCATTAATAAAAGGCTTCCCATCTCTTATTGTATTCCTGCATATCTTTTTCTCTTATTTCCATGGTCAATCTATCCATTTCTGCACACTCCAGTATTTTTGTAATCACTTTCCCCTTTGTTGGTACTTCTTCCAATTTCCAATTTTGAGCGAATACTGCTGCTGTTAGAACATGTAATATCAAATAAAAATTTTCTTTACTATAGCTCTTTTGTATTATGCCCAATAGAAAAATTTCTGGTTTCAAATCTATATGTAATTTAGTCATTTTTTCTAGCCATGTATGTATCTTCATCCAAAATTTCCTTGCCATTGGGCATGTCCACCACATATGTTAGTAGGACCCAGGCATTTGATGACATTTCCAACATTTTGCCAATTTATTCTTAAACATCTTTGCCAATCTCACTGGAGGTAAATGCCATCTATAAAACATTTTATATAAATTATCTTTATATGCCGTTGAGATTGTCATTTTATAATTTCTATCCCATAGTTTCTTCCACTGATCCAGATCTATTGTATGACCAAAATTTTGGCAATCATTGTTTCTTTTACTTGTTCTTCAACTAATTTCCTATTCAATAGATAATTATATATTTTCTTTATTACCTTTTCATCCGTTCCTCTCAGTATTTGATTTTATTGTGTTGGATCTTTATAAAAACCATATAATTTCATGTCTTCCACATATCTAGAATGTATTTGTATCTGCATGTACCAAGAGAGATCGCGCCAATCACCGAGGCAGCAGCACCCAAAGAGTGACCCTCTTGGGTGCTCTGCAAGAGAAAGACGGCTGCGCGCGGTGGAAGGGCTTGCTGTTCGCATGCGCGGGACATTTCTGGAGAGCTCTGGGACATGGAAGCCGGATCAGTGTTGAGTGTCAGTGAGGGTGGAACTCCCCAGTCTGCGCCAGAAATAGTTTGGCGGGCCAGATTAAAAAGCCCAACCGGCCAGGTGTGTCCCGTGGGCCGTAGTTTGCCCATGTCTGTCCTTGTTGCTCTATTGACAGATTCAAAACTTCAATGTAGCTCTTTGTTGGTCAATTTTTACATCTTTATCTCCTTTTTTCTCCATTTCTAATTGTCGATTGCCTCCTGCTGCCACACTCTGTTGTAGGGTTTTCCCTTTAGTTGTTCTTGTTTCTTTGAATCTCTCTTCTCTTTGTTCCTCTGTTCCTTGTTTATCCTCCGGGACAGTAAAAAAGTCTTCATAAAATTTCTGTGCCTTCTCTATCAAATCTAATCTGTAAGTATGCTCTCTCCATGTCACCAGTATTCCTTCTGGTATTAACCATCTAAAATTAACTTCATACTTCACTAGCAGCTTTGTCAAAAATTGATAATATTTTCTTATTTCTCTCACTCTTCCCGGAATCTGTTTCAGAACTATTATCTCTTTTCCTTTATATTTCAAGGGTTCATCTCTTGCTTTTTGTAGGATTACAGATCTTGTAGTTTTCTTTACAAATCTCACATGTACTTCCCTGGGTAGTTTATTCCTTGTCACATATCTAGTATAGACTCTATAAATTTCATCAATTTCAGCCATTGCTTCTTCTGAGGTGGCCTCTAAAAGGGGTGCCAACAATTCTGCCATAATTTCTGCCAAATTTTCTCCTTTTTCTTCCACTATAAATTTTCTCCACTTTTCTTCCAGCTCGATACATCTCCAGGAAGATGATTAACCTTTCGTTTGGTCCATAGCAAAGAACCTTCCCTCCATCTCTTCCACCTTTTTCTCCATTGACTCCACTTTCTCCTTGATTTTCAGCATTCGCTGCTCATTTTGAGCCACCATTTGTTGAAACTTCTCCAATCTTTCATCCATATTTCCCACCTTCTCTTTCACCTCTTTCATTTCTGCTCTTTCCATTCTCATCTCTTCCTGTATAGTGTAATAGTATGAATCTCCGGGGGGAGTTCATTCCACAGGGACGGCGCCACCACAGAGAAGGCCCGTACCCTCGGGGTTGTCAGACGACATCGTCCCAATGATGGAACCCCGAGGAGACCAACCCTGTGGGAATGCACTGGTCAGCTGGAGGCTGATGGTGGCAACAGGCGGTCTCGTAAGTACCCGGGTCCCAAGCCATGGAGCGCTTTAAAGATGAGAACCAATACCTTGAATTGCACCCGGAAGGCCACAGGTAGCCAGTGCAGCTCGCGCAGGAGAGTTGTTATATGGGAGCTCCTAAGAGCTCCCATAATAACCTGTGTGGCCGCATTCTGAACCAACTGCAGCCTTCGGATGCTCTTCAATGGGAGCCCCATGTAAAGAGCATTGGCGTAATCCAGACAGGAAGTTACAGGACAGAAGTGACTGGGCGAAGTGCGCCCAGATCCAGAAAGGGTCGCAACTGGGCAATCCTACAGACCTGATAAAAGCCCCCCCCCCGGAGATGGCCACGATATGATCTTCCAACGACAGCTGTACATCCAGGAGGACACCCAGATTGCGAGCCCCCTCCATGGGGGACAGAGTCTCCCTCCCCCCCACGGCCAGCGATAACTCAAGCTGGCTGTATCTGGGTACAGGAAACCATAGCCACTCGATCTTGGCCGGGTTGAGCTGAAGTCTGTTATGACCCATCCAACTCCGCACGGCCTCCAGGCAACGGCTCATCACTTCGATGGCTTCGTTGGGTTGGCCCGGGGTGGAAATATACAGCTGTGTATCATCTGCATATTGGTGAAAACTCACCCCAAAGCCATGGATGATCTCCCCCAGCAGCTTCATATAGATGTTGAACAGTAAGGGCGAGAGCCCCGAACCCTGAGGCACCCCACATATTAGGGGCTTCAGGGTCGAGCTCTGCCCCCCTGCCAACACAAATTGCGAGCGGCCAGAGAGGAAGGAGGAGAACCACCATAACACGGTGCCTCCAAGTCCTAACCCCTCCAACCACCGCAACAGGATACCATGGTCGACGGTATCAAAAGCCGTTGAGAGATCTAATAGGACCAGGACAGAGGAGCAACCCCTGTCCCGTGCCCTCCAGAGATCATCAACCAACGCGACCA
>JAEANM010023133.1:0-11438 GCA_017656035.1 Myanophis thanlyinensis
CCTAATATACCTCTCCCAACTACTTCCCAATTATTCTCCCTCCCTGTCCATACTATCCCCTTGCCCTACTACCTCGCAAGTGGTCTCATACACATTTCACTGCATTTCGTACTATGTATGTCTGTACATGTGATGAATAAAATTTGATTTGATTTGATTATAGCAATCCAGAAGCATCTGCATAGTCATTGTCAGAAAAGAGCTGCTGGGTTAAAATGGACCTTGACTTGATCCAGCAGAGAGATTTTTAAGTTCTTATGGCATGATTCCAATCAACAGGAGAGGAAAAGAGATCTGTGAAAATGTTCAGAAATTGCCATGGCTTAAAAATGGAGCTGACAGGCTATTAACAGGGGCAAGCTATATAAAGTATATAACTACAATTTGGGGGGGGAAACTATTGCCTCCTAGTAGACCTTCAGACTAAGGATGGGTGAATGATTTATTTATTTCATAGTGACATATTGATGGGCTTTTCACATTTCTCGTACTACTACTACATAAATATTGTTTTTCACTTCTATAACCTTTGCATTGCAATTCTATAAGTAAAAAGCAAGTTGTATCAGAAAAGTAAATAAATCAAGGAAAACCATGCAAAAACATATGCTTTAGGGAAAATTGTATTTTAAAATGGCATACCTTAGGAAAACATGCATATAGAACTGCATTTTATGAAAGGTACATCAAAATCTATAGTAAAAAATAAATAAGAGTTTATATGTGCTACTTAAAAAAAATAATGCAAATTTATATGGAGATGGGTTAGTATGAATGGGTGCGACAAACCCCCCCCCCCAATTTATCAATATTCATTAATTCAAGGCATCCGTGGCCCTAATAGTAAGAAGGCGCAAAGACTGGTCATTTCTTTGCTGTGATATCATATAGATGGTTCCAGTTTATGAGAACAGATTTAAGAGAATAGAAGAATAACAGAGTTGGAAGGGACTTCGGAGGTCTTCTAGTCCAACCCCCTGCTCAAGCAGGAAACATATAATATTTCAGACAAATGGTTGCCCAAGCTTTTCTTATAAGCTTCCGGTGGTTTCCATTGCCAATTACTGCCTTTCAAGCTCTAAAATGGAGAATGTCTGATAGGTGCTCCAATATTTGAGGGGCTACCATACAAAAGAAGGGGCCAACCTATTTTCCAAAGCACCAGAAGGCAAGACAAGAAACAATGGGTGGAAACCAATCAAGGAGAGAACCAACCTAGAATTAAGGAGAGATTTTCTGACAGTGAGAACAATTAATCAGTGGAACTCAACTTGCCTTCAGAAGTTGGGGGGCTCCATTACTGAAGTTTTTAAAGAAGAGATTGGACAACCATTTGTCTGAAATGGTATAGGGTTTCTTGCCTGAGCAGGGGGTTGGACTAGAAGACCTCCAATGTCCCTGCCAGCTCTGTTGTTATTTTGTTATTCTGGTCTAGGGTTTCAGTTCTCATGGATGAGGCAGAGGAATCCATTTGTATGCCAAAGACTGAACATGTATACATGCTACTAGGAATAACTTTTAAGCATAGATACTTACAATTAGAGTATGCGCAATCCACAGAGTTACTATCTGTATTGCTTCTAGAAAGATATGATTTCTTCAGAAGAAACAGAAACAACAGAAGGGGTAAAGTAGCTTAGCTGCGTGATAAAATACCAATTGCTGTTCAAAAACCCAAAAGAATGAACATGCAGTACTATAGAGACCATCTGGGTTAAAATAAGCAGGGGAACAAATAAAAACAGTACTGTTGTTAACTATCAGTCTTCCAACCAAAGAAAAGACACAGAAGATAAATTCTAAATACAAACTGTAAATCTTTCAAAGAGGTGTGAACTGGTAGTAACTAGAGACTTGACTGCAACATCTGTCAGGAGACAAACTCTGGCTAAAAAGATCTTTCCAGGAAGTTCCTGACTTGTCTTGCTGATTACTTTTTCCTTACAAGGTTGAAGGAAAGCACAAAAGGATTTTCTAAACAGGAAAGACTTAGTTGAAGTACTGGAAACAGCAGTGCTCTTGACTTTAGGGGAAATTAAAATCCCAAGGAGGAGAAAAAGATTGAGAGGCATAAAATAAGTCAGTATGGTATACAAAAGCTATCCCCATAATAACAACAAAAAAACACATACAGGAAGTAGCCAAGTCACAAAGCCAGGAGTTGGAAAGAGGGTGTTAGGAGGATGTGAAGGATACTAAGAATAACAAAAAGGAATTCTTTACATCTGTTCAAATAAAAAGAAAATAAGAATCAATGTTAACTCAGGAAACAAGGGAGAATTTCTTGACAGTGAGAATGATTAATCCGTGGAACAGCTTGCCTCTCGGAGTTGTGGGTGCTTCATTGTTGGAGGTTTTCAAGAAAAAAAATTGAACAACCTTTTATCCATAATGGTATAAAGATTCCTGCCTTCTGCAAGGGACTGAATTAGAAGACCTCCAGACCTATGAATCTATGATAGAGGAGACAAGAGGAATGCATAACTATTGAACTCCTGGTTCAGTCTTCTCCAACAAGAACAACACAATAACAGAAATGTATTCCACTTGGATGCTGGGAAGGGCAGGATTGAAGCTTGAGGCCGATAAAACACATTAATGGAAATACCTTGTTAAGGTCAATTGACTTTTAATGTCCTCAACCAGCTGAATTACATGCTAGGAACTGAAGGAACTATATTAGAGTCTGGATGAACCATTATGTATTATGATTGAAAATTCAGAAAGTGCCAGATAACTAAAGGAGTTTTCAAAATAGGAGGAAAATGAAGATTCCCAAAAATACTAATGCTGATACCTGAGGAGATTCTGGAGCAGATTGTAAACATATTGGTCTCCAAACTCCATAAAAGCAATGAATTATGGTAATTATCATAAGCCAACATGGATTTTTCAAGAACAAATCCTGACAGTGTTGTGAATTTTTCTGATTATGAGGTTGGAAGAAGATAACATAATAGCTTTTCAGTCTGTAGCTCAGGAGACACCGGGCTATCAGCTACTTGTGAATGATTAGGATGACTGATGAGGTGAATGATGAGTTTCTGTTGTTTCAGAATCGAGCCCAACCTTGGGAGAATGTCACAAATTAGAGAGGGACAAGAAATGGCGATTAGCATGGGTCCTTGATGAATTCTGCTACATGTGTGTTCTCAAGACATCACTACCTTCAATAAGGATTGAAGACAAAAAGGCTCACTGACCAGTATTCCATTTTAAAGTTCCTCTTTCCTTGTCCTATATTTGATCAGGTTGTCATTTAGATGGATTATGTGGAATTTTCTTATGGTCAACTTTTGTCTGTTTTGGATTATGTTGGTATTTTAGGGACTGAATTCTTCCAACCAGTAGCTTGAGACATTTACATGTTTTTTTTTCTGAACTTTTATTGTAATCTGCCAAATAGCCTGCCTGCTCCTGCTAAAATATTTACAACTTATTAGTAAAAGTTCTTAGACTTCTGTTTCTGTTGATGAAGATTTTTAGTCATGCAGGTATAGTAGAGTTGTCTGGAAATTGAGTCACAGCAACTGGATGTCTTGTTGATTTGAAACACTTTGCGGCTTATCCAAGTTGTTTCTTCAGTCTTGCTTCTGAATGCTTTACTCTAAAGATTGCATGGAACACTAACTAATCTTATTTTTTTATCTGATAACTTCCTTAATAGGTTAAAAGAATGCTGTAGACATACTATACCTTCCCTTTAGCGAAGCATTTGACAAAGTTCTGCAATGCATGCTAGTAAAGTGGGAGACAGATGACATGATTACATAATCATAATTGTAGAGTTTCTAATTCTCTGCACATCATGCTTAAAGCATGTTCACTAATGGTCCCTCATTAAATTGGAGAGAGTTAACAAGTGAAGTACCCCAAGAATCACTCCTGACTCTTCTATTATTCCATATTTCCATTAGTGATTTAAATGACAAATTATATAAAGTTCAATTGTGAATAATAAATGCCTTTTCTACAGAAGCCACTGTTCTGTAAACAATCTTCCCCTCAGAGAATAGAATGGCCCCAACCCCATTGGCCTTTTGTAAGGCTCTAAAAGCTTGGCTGTGTTCCCAAGCCTTGGGCACCATTTTTTTAGCTTTACTGTTAACTAGCCAAGTATCTCAGCTGCTGTGTCTATTTACTTTACTATTTACTTTAATCATTCCTAGTATTTTTAAAATGTTTAAAATTGTTTTATATTTTTGGAATTGTAAGCTGCCCAGAATCATTGATTGAGTTGGCCACCCATAGAAATTAAATAAACAAATGCCCCAAAGACAATTAAAATAATAATAAAAAACAATCTTGATAGCTTGCTGAAATGGGCTGAAAGTAGTGTAATGAAACTTAACAGAGACAAGTTGAAAATTCTTCATCATGGAAGCAAAATTCAAATACTCAGGTATAAAATGGGGAATATGTATTTGGCAGTGATAATTGTCCCTCACCCAAAACAAAGATATTGAGAGAGTTGTTTACTGCAAACTGTATAAGAGCCAGTCATGTAGTTGTGAGGAAGGTAATACAATTTCAGAGTGCATGAGAGAAGCATAAAGTCCACATGAGAAGTAATTGTTCCATTCACCTCTGCTGTGATCAGACCTCATCTTGACTAGAGTGTCAGCTGCCAGGTAGCATTCTTTTAGAATGATTCAAAGAAATTGTAAAAAGCTTAGAAATGATCAGGAGATTAAAAATTAAAAAATATTCCTGCACTATAGAGAGCATCATGATGGGCAACATCACAACCTGGTTTGGGAACAGCACCATGCAAAAAAGACAAGCACTACAGAGGGTGATATGTTCAGTTGAGCTCATCATCCACATCAAACTCCTTGAACTGCACTCCATCTACAACAAACACTGCCGAACCAAAGCTATAAAGATAGTGATGGACCTCAGACATCCCAACAACAGACTGTTTACCACAATGCGATCAGGAAAGCGTCTTCACTCCCTGAAGGCAAACACAGAAAGAATGAGGAAAAGCTTCTTACCACAAGCAATACGGACACTTAACCAGGAACTACAAGTACACTCAGGACCACAACAAGAACCATGACTGCATCTAACTCTCACCTTCCCAACTACCCTTAACTATTTTTCTAACCCCCACTCTCCCTACCTAACTTACCCACAGTTGTGTAAGCATTTCACTGCATATCGTACCATATATGACTGTGTTTGTGACCAATAAATTTGAAATTGAAATTGAATTGAATTAAGTTCTAGGAAAAAAGATTGAAAGGCCTAGGTATGTTTAGCAAAAATGCAAATGATATAAAATCAAACGTTCATCTACCATATTTGAATAAGAAGTGTTAACTAATTGTTACGGTCACAGAGACCTACAGAAGCATCTAGCAAAGGGACAGACCTACAAATCATGTCATCTGTTCAACACTCAGTTCAAACTTGGAACTCACTAGACAGCCTTAGGAAGCTAATGCTTTCCATCTCAGTATCCTATCTGCAACCTGGGGATAATCATACCCTTTTACCTATACAGTGGTACCTCAAGATAAGAAATTAATCCGTTCCAGGGTGGCTTTTGTATCCTGAATTTTTCTTATGTTGAAGCAGCCCATTCAGCCAAAACGTGGTTTTGGCTCCCCCCTCAGGCCAACAAGGATTGTGTTTTTCGTATCTTGGAATTTCTTCGTATCCTGAAGCAAAATAGTTTTCGAGAGACCTTCGTATCTTGGATTTTTCGTAACGTGAAGCATTCGTATCTAGAGGTACCACTGTACCAGGTTCCTGACCCCTGACCTATACCTTTTCAGCCTTGTTCTAAGGTTATGCAGATCTGGCATATTATAAAAGAAATATGCAATGTTAAAAATATTTTTATAAGAAGGAATTTATAGACAATGGATATATTTTATAGATAGGCTATGTCGGTTATTTCTCCTTGGGACACATAAGAGAAGACAGATGGTTCCAGAAAGCACATTCACTTGAATGTGTATCAATGGAAATTAGATTGCCCACTAAAATAACCATAAATGTATGTTTCAAATGTAAATCTGGTCACTTGCAGTAGTGACACTAACAAGTTTTTTTTCCTTTGATGTGATAATAGAATGCCAGCAGGAAAGCAGGCATGATTAGATTTTTAAAGATTAGAAAAAGCAGGAAGATTTAAATTTCATAATAATACAGTTTGGGAAGCCTCAAGGAAGCTCTGTCCTTCATATTGAAATTCTAATTTGAAATTAGCAAGCTGTTTCATCTGCCAGGTGAGAGCAATTGAACTTTAGAGTTTTAGTTTCAAAGAAAAGACAGAAATCTCTCATTTTTTTTCCACATATCGCCTGTTTTATTACCTTGACAATCGGAGGTACCTTAGGTAACAAATTTAATATACACATATATAAAATATATCTTCTGTTCCACCTGTCTTTGGCCTAAGTTCAAATCCCAACTGAATAAAGCTTGCAATGGAAAAATATGAAAGACCAGCTATTTCTACCGCAACATCAGGACCGTGGTGAGTAAATCCTTAAAGTCAGAGAAAGTATCTGAATCTCAGTTCCTCTGGTTCGATAATGTCATCTTCAAGATATATTTCTGTAGAAATTTCAAGAGGATTTTTATATTGACTTTATAATATCCCATTATCAGCACAGTTTTGGTACATGCTCAAAGTTTATTGGTTTTACAGCAAACATGAATTCCATCAAGAGAAATGGGGTACTCTTGATGAAACTCTTGTTTGTTTTAAAATGGTTATAAATCCAATTACTCTGTATAAGCATGGACATTTTTTTAAAGCTGACTGGTTATTCTTGATTGAACAATTAATAGCTATACGGTTTGTGCCCAGACAATCCAGCCAAGCAGATTGTTTTACTATTTAATTCCTTTTATAATTTCAGTAAGAGGGCCAATGGGTACTGAACATTTATTTCAGAAATGGCAAGTAATAGTTTGTATTCCTCCTCCAACTCCTTTTCTGTGGCTTCTGGTGATCTCTCGAAATCACTGATCAACATCAAAAACCATTGATTCAGTTATTTTTTTTTCTTTTTGCTACTGCTTTAATGAAACAAACTCCAGAGTAATGTTGAAGGCTCTAATAGGTTCAATGCATCTCTTCTGAGGGAAAATAAATTCCTTACTTCATATCAAACACTAAAACTATTATCTTTTTTATTTTATTACCTATTTATTACTTGATCATATTTATGATTCTGCTGGCTCCAGATGAGTCTGGTAGGATACTAGTACCAAAGTAACAAAATAAACCAATCAAGATAGAATGATGATTAAATCCCCATAAGCTCCCAATCCAATTACACACTCCTCAAAAGAGATAGCTGTTCACTCCAGTTCAAACCTGTTGTAACGGTGAGGTCTTCGGAGCTCATCTAAAGAAAGAAGGGGTGAAGTAGCTATTTTTCCCATGAGGAAACTTCTGCATAGTGTACTATGTTTGAAAACACACATGTTTGGAAACACTACTAAAACACTATCTAAAAGCAAGATGACACAAATTTAAGATGATAAGACAATAAGAATAGAGAGACAAAAAAATAATAATACTCAAAACAAGCACGATACTCAATTTTCCCACTTGTCAACATGTTAGATTGTTGGCCACCAGTATTTACATAATATTTACTTTGTTGTATGTAATAATATAAAATATGCATGCTTATAGAATTACTACCAAATCTACTCCAATGATGGCCAGGAATATACTATATATCAGTTGAATTGATAACTCTTTATTCAAATTAATAGGTTGTAATAAAAAATAGAAATTAATCACTTGCTATCTAGTCCTTCACATACAACAGCTCTCAGAACAAAACACATCATCTTCCTTTTTTAGGAAAAAATTAAAAAAAAGGAGATAAACTTGGATAAAAATGTGGTAAAGACTTTAGCAATTTGATGTGATTGTCCAACTTAGACTACTTCTCCATCCATCACTGTCCTCTTTGATTTTGATGCAGAAGTGGTTGTAGCTGAGCTGAAGTCAGGAAATAACTGAAGAGGAAAGAAAAGCTTAGGAGCAGGAAGTAGAATTAAGGCATTACAAAAGGGTTAAATTCATTAAAAGGTTTAAATGGGCAAACAGCCCTCCTAAATAGAACATTTTTCAGGCTAATCTTCAGAGACATCCATGCTTAACAACAGGAATCTCCAAACATAGGCTGGCTGAGGAATTCTGGGAGTTGCAGTCCACAAAGTCCACAAGTCTTAAAGTTGCCAAGTTTGGAGTCCCCTGCTTTACAATTTTGAGGTTTGGAGTCCCTCTGATCTTTTTAACATTGTCTTCTTTTGGAAGAAAAATTCCATTTAACATAAATACAAATCTCTTTCTCTTGTTCTTTCATTTCTTCTTGCTTATATCTGTTCTGTGTAAAAATCTAAATTCACAATATTGTATAACAGGAAGCTGAGATATAATTAGAAATAAAGAAATGTAACAAACTATCCCAATTATTTTTCCTCCAAAGTTTCCTATCTACTCTTGTCAGTATTTTCTTGGTTGACATAAATGTTTAAAAGATTGAAAATTATTCTACTGATTGATTTTCCCTCATACTTAACAGCTAAATCACTAGGATATAAAAATAATATTGTTAAAATAATTTATGTTGACACAAGTTTTCCTTGTAAACTTTCACATAAGTGACCCACTGAAGTTTTGGCAAAGAGGTTATTTAAATTTAAGTATTTTAATTATAACATCAATAATAACAAAAAGAGAAACTCTGAATCTTCATTAGATTTTTTTGTTATTGTTGAATAAAGAGAATTTTGTGTATATTATGCTGAGAAATTATTGGCTTATGAAAACAAGGAAGTTTTATTTGAAAACATGTAATAGTTAAATGCTCATAATTTTTCAGGGCACTGTAAGAATGTCTTTAATATGCTAGCTTTCAAGAATATTATTTAGTTTTTTTGTTTGGGATTTGTTGGTTTTTACAAAATTGTTGCATTTTCTAGTGTGATGTTGCCATTTGTCTAATGCTTTCATTTAGTGTATTCCCTTCTATCCAAAAATAAATTTACTGTCAACATGCATTTTATTTAATGTGTCTTTCCCCCTTTTTATCACATGAATCCAGGTGAACAAAACTCCAATATCTCAGTTATAGTGAAATAAAAAAATGGCTCAATTCTTCCTGTATGGAAATTGGAGAGTGTCAGTTTGATGATTTGTGAATAGCATTAGAGGGCCCAAGCTGCTAATAATTTCATTGATTAATGTAGGGTCAGTAGTAGTAGGTTTCCTTTCCTTTTCCTTTCCTTTTTATTTTCCCTTCTGCTAAAATATAGGGTGCCATCAGACTTCACAACTCTGAGATTCAGTATATCTCTGCAGCAGGTGCAGCTTTTAAGAAAAGTTTTGAAGGCAAAAAAAGGAAGCGTTGTTTTTGGCCACTGATTATATTTTATGGCTTTTAATATGATTTTTAAAATATTCCAGGTTCCTTACTAAATGTTTTTATATTGTATTTTGGTCACAGTTTTGGTTCTGTTTCAATTGCTGTGAGCTTCCCAGAGTCATACAGCATATTTAAGATAGGCATCTATACAAATTGAATAAATCTTTGTCCTGAAGTTGCCCCAGAATTGGAATAATATTCAACACCCAGTAAACTTAAATGTAGGGTGACCATATTTTATTTCCAAAAAAAGAGGATGAGAAAAAAATAGTCTCTACTTATGAATTATGTTCCAAGATATGAAAGTATCTTGTACTTGTTCTCAAGCGGGGGGGGGGGGGGCAGTGGTGGTGGCAGTGGAAGGTGGTGGTGGTGGTGGCGGTGGGGAGGGGGGGCACAGCTCTGCAGCAGCTCTTCTCCCGCCACCCAGGTGCTGCTGATGGGGAAAAGCGGATCTCGCAAGACGAGCATGCGCTCCATCGCGGGATTTCTAAGAGCGATGGAGCACATGCTCATCTTGCCGGAGCCGCTTTTCCCCATTTGCCCGGACATGATATCTCCAATTTTTATGTCCTTTTATAAATTTATAAAACCCAACCGGACGCCCCGGACTGGACGTAAAAAGTGGACATGTCTGGGCAAAAGAGGACGCTTGGTCACCCTACTTAAATGTTTGCATGTTATCAATGAAGATGATGGTGATATTTTATGTGCGTAGTATTTTTTTTTCCTTGACTTTGGATTAATTCAGAATATTCACAAATTTGCATTAGCAAGTAATGCCTCGCAAGCTGGAATAAGCATTTCAGAAAATCCTGAAAAAACTATTATTATTAGATATGAGTTCAGTCACAGTGTTTTTTTAATAGTGCCAATTCAGACATTCAGCTGGTGATTGAGGACAGAAAGATACCGTTGCATATTGAATAAAAAAACCAGTTGAGTCCATTGAAAGTCTGATTCAGAGATAGATCTTGATTGTTTCTGGTCTCAGAATATTGCAGTTCATTATGTAGAACACTACAATTGTTGCATTGCTACTACTAACTCTTTACAAACAAAGGCTGACAGCCTGTCAAATTCAATGACATACTGACTTTGAATGCAAATCTAACTGAAGAGCTGAACATACTTCTGAATTCTTCCTAGACAAATATTTCCTTTAAAAATAAGCCACCAAAGAAGTTGTTCCAAAAATGACTTAGTAATGATCCTACTGAATTTTGGACACTGTAAACAGTCAGTTAATTAGGGCTGACTCAATGGAATTGGAGGAATAAATGAAAAAACTATGATTGATGATAGATTAAAGAAAGGAGGAACTGAAAACAGATTTAGGGAAGTGCAGGCATGAGATCAGTTAATTAGTGAATCTATATGATAACTTAGATGAATTTAATTTGTCATCACTTCAAAAAAAAAAAAGACCATTAGCCTCAGTTTTCTTTGCTTTTGCTTTGGCCACAAATGATTTTGCCATCTGTTTTCCTCTGTATTGTCTGGCAGCCTCCAGAATGAGCCATTCAATATAAAAAGAAAGTAAAGTACCTATTCAGTTTGTGATATGGTTTGGTGCTTTCAGCTCATCACTGGCAAGAGTCATTACTGTCTTATGCAGCCACAGGGTCTTCAGATGATGGAATGTCCTTCTCAGCTTCTATCATCCAAGAGACACCTCGCTATACGAACACAGAATTTCCCATAAATTCTAATGGGAGTCTCTTAAATAGTCATTTTTTCACTGATTGTTTAGATCTTTCTTTTATTTACTACCGTAATTGAAAATCTGATTCAGTCTTTTCCATCTGATATGAAGTTTAGGTTGAATTGATGAAGCTTGAACTTTTAACAACTTGTAATCAGAGGTGAAATTCAGCAGGGTCTAGCAGGTTTGCTAGAACTGGTAGTAAATTTTCTAAGCAGTTCAGAGAACTGGTTGTTAGTAGAAATCTCATTTTGTTTGTTTTTTCCACTTTACAGGGTTAATCCTGTAAGGAAGGCAGGAAAGAAACATTCTGGTGTTGTTTCTAG
>JAEANM010023134.1:0-11438 GCA_017656035.1 Myanophis thanlyinensis
CATCCAATTTATATTAGTTCACACAAACACACCATTCTCCTACTCTGGCCCGGCCCCTCTGTCAAATTTTAGAAACCGTTGTGGCCCACGAGTCAAAAAGTTTGCCCACCCCTGTTTTAGACTATGAGAATTAAAATATTTTATATCATAATAATACATTAAAAAACCTTGGATACAGCTATCAGCTATCAGGAATATACTTTTTCATTTATACAATAAAAATACCAACAGATTCTAATCCAGCACCTAAACTGAATAAAGAGCCCAAAAATACAAAACAAGAAAGCTACCTGTTAAGGTTTGCATCTCCTTCCAGAATCTTAGGGTATGTATATCACATTTCTTTAAAATTAAGGGATTTTATTTAGTTGTTCTTTTTGTCACATCTATTTATTTTTTATTGAGACTTATATTCAGATAAACATATAGCTTAAGATATTAAGTTTACTTACTGATACAAATTCTTCAAAATTGATTTTGCCATCCTTGTTAGTATCTGTCACTGCTATAATTTTTTCCACAATTTCACGAACTTTATAGCCAGGTAATGGAAGACTTGCTTCTTTAAAAAGATCTTGAAGTTCATAATCACTGACATATCCACTGTTGTCAATGTCTATAAATGCAAAACAAAAACTGCTTTGTTACTATTGATATTTCAATTGCTGTTTTAATATATTTTTTATTTTTTTGGTATTACCTTCTTGAATTTAGGCTATCTTTAATAATAGATACTGTATATTTGCTTAAGTATTATCATTTCAAAGAGATTAACTGAGAACATATTCATATTTTTAGTGGTCTTCTGTGGGCTGTGTGTGTGTGGAGGGGTATATAAGGGTATTCTCATCACATCTTATGCTTCATTCATTCTGTTTTCTTTTGCTTTCAGCATATTTAAAGTAACCTAAATTTGCTAGATAATTGTATTTCTTGCTAACCTTATCTCACTTTGTACCTTTGTTTTTTTATTTTTTCCTTGTTTCTGAGATGAAGTTGTGTTAACTTTCTTTGTTAACACCATTTAGTCAGTTCCTTTGTGACCCCCCAATGAGCTCCAATGACATTGGATCTTCAGATGTCTTCTAGTTTTCTTTCTCATTAGTGTTTTTTGATATTGCACAGTCTTTAATTTTCTTTTCAAGATGTTTAAGTCAATTATAGTATCTTTTAAGATTTTATTTTCATATTATCTTTTCTTCCATTAGTTTATTGTATTAACAGTGACGGTTTTAAAAACCTTTATTTAAGTTGATTTTTTTCAAGCGTTTGTTAAATCAAAACTATAACAATGTAGCCACTGCATCTAAATTTACCCTTATTCAGTATCTTTAGTAAGAGACAAATTTAAGGTAATAAATTGGCCTATTGCTCACTGCAATTTTGTCTTTGGAAAGAGAAAATTATCATCATCATAGATAAAAAATTTATGAGACATTTTATGTTTGACAAAATTAGTCTTCCAGTTTGTCTCTGGATATATCATTACAATTACTTCATTATTTTTTAAAGCTTCAATCATCCACTTTATAAAATCATCACGTAGCTCTAATGTCTGATTTTGTGGTCTGTATCAGACCTCAAGGAACATAGCATTTCTGTTAGTTTGCCATTGCAACATGCCATTTCAAATAACACTTGTGTTATTTCCAATCCAATGGATCTCCGTGAGGTAAGTTCATTTCTGGTATATAATGTGTTTCCTGTTCCTCTAAAATAAAGTTTACTTATCAAATTCAATGCTCCACCAGTGGGATTTGTCTTATACTATGTTATATAATCTTTTTTATATTATCCTTGCCTTTATGCCATAACTTCTAGCTCATCTTGCTTGTTTAACCCATATTTTGTGTATTAGTGTAGAAACATCCATACAGTATAATTGGTTGGACTCTTTGTGTTCAATTTCATTTCTTTTATATATTTATTTTATGTCAAACTAATTTTTATAAGATTTTACATTGCTTCTGTATTCAGTCTATTACAGTATATTCATTACTCACTAGACATCTTACAAGTTCCTATCAATGTAAAATCTCCCATCTTTCTTCATAACTTTCCTCTGAAGCCAGAGATAATTAGTTGAATTTCCCAAGCCCCAAAGTATCATGGAACAAATATAGACTAAACACAAATCTCAGATTGTACAGTAGCTGTTTTCATAAAGAGAAGAATATTTCTTTATTTCAGTAAAATATAGATTTCACAGTATGGTGGGAAAACTCACCTCTAAAGAAAAACAAATGACTGAAGTGTTCCAGTTTCTAAATTAAACTAACAAAGAAATAGAGTAATCACTGCATTCCCAACAAGCAAAGCCAAGACCCAGTTTTGAAGAAATACAGATATGGTTCTTTCATGGCACTGACTATTTGGCAGCATAGAAGCCTCTGTGGGCAATATGGCTTCCAATGCTGGCAGGTTATTCTTATATATGAAGGTTATGTATGAAGAAAGGGAAGGATGCCACAGAGTAATCAGTTCATTTGGATTGCCAAACATCACAGCTTGTTTATATTCTATGCAATTTAATGAAGTATAGATCTTCTAACACCACTACAAGAGGCAATGAAGCCTAATCATATATATTTTAAGCACTTACACAGTATATAGCTCTCAAATTAAAGTATAAGGTTATTTCAAGCAAAATATATAGCAAGGAAATTTGCCTTTGCATTAATGCAACTGTTCAGATTTCATTGTTCCCAATCTGCATAATTTTCTTGCTGGAATATGAAAACCTTTGTGATATCTGTGCTAACCATTAATGAAACACCCCTGATCTACCACAAAAGATACAGGGAAATCCCTTGAACATTCCCACTGCATTGACACTTGGACTGTAATTGATTAATTGGTCTCTTTGGGAAGACAGCAAATAAACACAAAACAGAATTCCCTCAAGATAAGGGAAATCTTTATTACAATACTGCACCCCTAATAAAATTTCACACATAGGAACAGATCTACACACCCCACAGAACAAGAAAAAACATATCCTTGGGGCAGGAACATCTCAATTTAGACATCTAAGATACTTCACATCAAATTACATATTCCATGATCAAAGTCCATTAGTGCTAGAAATACTACCACACTCAACGTTCTAACTTCATACCCTGCTTTTCATTGTTACACTCCATGAAATATAGTCAAATAAAACTACCCTAATTTTCAAGCAGCTTTCCAGCATGTTTATTTGTGACCTGGCTGAATTTTGAACCCAAGATTTTCTTCCAATACTCTCATGACATGATAGTGAATCCTGGGAATCATCAGGGTTTATGTGATTATAGCAAACTTATGGCAGTATAACATTTCACATGGCTGGGAAATTGTGGGAGTTGGTCCACACATCTTAAAGTTGCCATGATTGAGAAACACTGTTTCATGGGAATTCACATGTGAAATATTATTAATGTCATTATTATACATAGAATCTTTAAAAGGGATAGGGTTATGAATTAAAAAGTAGTAGGTGTGATCAATTTTTAATCTTCTTATATACTCAAGAAGGGTCAACTAAATCTTGGAAAACGTCAACAAACTTACCTATTTTATTGAATGCTTCTTTTAGTTCTTCCAGTTCCTCTCGAGAAATTGTTGTTACGTTATTTTCCATCTTGATTGCCAGTTTTTTATGTCTTTAAATAATCAGCACATATTTACAAAGTACAATAAGGAAAGACATATTATTCAATTAATTAAAATATTTTTTGTGATCCATCAGAATTTATACTATGGTGAGCATTAGATATACATTTTTTTTCTAAGTTTCACATTATGCAAAAGTTACAGATTTTGGATTTTTTATTTCTTACCAGACAAAGACAGTAATATCAAAACAATGGGGCTTATTAAATTATGCTGACATAAGACAGAAGATTCTGCTTCCACCTGTATCAAAAGGGAAATCTTCAATGGTATCAATGCAGCTTCATAATTACTAGAATTTATGGGATTGCAGCCCAACATTTGTGGGCTGATACCCAATGCAGGAAGCTAAACTGAGTAACATGATGTGACAGTACTGAGTAATTGAGAATATTATTCAAAAATTTTGGAAAAAAATTAAAAAGAATCAAATAAAGATGATCAACAAGCCTAAGGAAGAATAGAAGGCAGAAATTCAAGAATAGAATTAAGAAATTCAGCTGAAATTCAAAGTACTTATTGTACTTTGTTGTTGTTTATTGTTGTCTTTGATACCCTGCAGGATACAACAGCAAGTTTTACACAGACTTTGGTAGAATACATTCTACTTCCCAACTTAGTTTAGTTAATTACAAAAGGCCTCCCTCTCCTTGCGAGTTACATGGAATATATAGATGGTATATCTTCTCAGTAGAAAACTCCATTTTATGGAACTTTCTGCAGAGGTTTGCCTGTTCTCTATCTCCATGAATATTAAAAGCAAATCAATAATTATTTTTCTAATGAGTCTTTGACCTGAACGGAACAATTTTTTTATCAGAATTTTTGATGCTCTTTTTGTAACCTATTATATTGTTATTTGTAATCTATCTTGGCTGTTCACCACCCAGGTTCCTTTGCAATTGGGACTGGCTATAAAACCTCAAATTTATATAATTTGGTGCAGAAAACTATAGCAGTATATTTTAAAAGGGAATCTGACAGTTAGTTTTGATGTACAAATTTTAGTAAAATAAAACCTAAAAGTTTAGCAATTAACTTTTTGACCTAAATCAATTCCGAATTTTCTCTCCAATTAATATATAAGAGTAAAAATAAATAAGAATATTTAAGAATTACATTTTTCCCCTAAAATTATTTTGGCAGATTTGATGAAAAAAAATATAGAGGATTATGAATTTTTCTCATTGTAAATTTAGAGAAAATACGGGACAGAATAATTGATGCATCCTTTTAGTAGTGGTATTATTGTTTTATTGTTGATTTTTACTGTAAGCCATTTAGGATTACTTCATGTAAGAGAGGCAATCATATACATTCTATAAATAATTAACCAGTAGCAGCGGTTATTGTGCCACATACTTAATTTTGGCACATACTATAAAAGGGGTGTGGGTGTGTGTGTGTGTGTAAAGTGGTGAGTAGTAATTGAGGTGATACAAAATTGAGAACCATATAAAATAGAATGTCATGTTATATAATAAATGTAAATTGCCAGATGTATTATCGGTAAGGAATGTCAATTGTTTCCACTCATTATTTATATAAAAAAATAAAGATGTGTATAAAATAAGACTTTTCCCACCTCTGTTTCAAAGCAAAACCAAGATCTCTCACTTTTATATTTTGCTTCTGTAGAATTCTACATTCTGTAGAATGTACTTTGATAACACATTATAATTTATCATCAAAATAATTTCATTTATTTCTTCACTAATTTGATCTTAACAACCTATATTATCTTATAATTGTCAAAAGATCACAATCCAATAAAAGTTTCAAGAAGATTCAATAAATAAAACAATAAATTGGACTTGGATCAAAATTATCTCTAGTTACAAACTGCAAGTTATGCATGCTATGAATATGTGTGGAGGGGAGGGATTGTTAGTATATCCAATGAGCCAAGAACAGAAATTACATCAAAAATGACAACTAACAACAATAATAAAACATTAAATACATTATAACCATGGTGGCTAACCTATGGAACGCATGCCAGAAGTGGCATTCAAAACCATCCCACAAGCCACGCTGGCTCCTCATTCCGTTCCTATGCACTGTCCAGCTGGCTTTCGTGCATGCAGGAGCACCAACATCCAGAAGTGCAGTGTCCCAGCACGCACATGTGCTCCAAGAGCTGAATGTCCAGTTTCTGGTGTGTGCACGTGCATTGATCAGCTGTTTGTGAAGTCCGGATGGACGGCTCTCAGAGCATGCACTTGTATACACGCGAAAGCCAGCTGGCTGGTGTGCATCAGTGTGCAGGAATGGGATGAGCAACTAGCAGGACTGCACATGGTTCACGGGATGGTTTTGCATGCCCTTCCGACACGCAGGCTACCACATGGTGATATAAAATGTTTGCCACCACTGCATTATAACATATCACTTTCAATTTAACTATTTAGCTGTCATACTTATTTTTATAGTAATATCACCTGCTGTAAATGAAAACATTTTGATACAACTAACAGCGACTTGAAAAGTATTGTATAACACTCTAAGTCCATGTACTAATTTCAGAAAGTTTAATGTATATAAAAGAATTGCAAATGTCAGCATTCCACCACTAATAATATTTCCTACTTGTATATGTATATTTCTGTTCTTTGCTATTTTTAAATTCTCACAATTTGAAAACTAGTAACATTGTAGCTGGATTCACATATATCATCTGGTCATAGTTTAGTTCAGGTAGTGTCCCAACCTTTTGGACCTCAGAAGTACATCACTGAAGATTACAAGCATAGGCTTTCCAAGCAGAGAGAAGACCTATTGGACTGCAAAGCCAGATACTGGCGCCTGGAGGCTCAGCTAGCTGGGCAGCCGGTTCCAGGCCATGATACAGTCCCACTGGAAGGTACTCTGGCTCTTCACCACCAGCTGTGATTCCCTCCAGCCTTCACCCAAAGCCCTGTACCAGGTGGCTGAAGCAGACCTCAAGTCAGAATTTCTGCCCCCTCCGACCCACACAAAAAGATCCCGAAGGGAGAAACTCTCTGCAGGAATCTCAGCATAGGCAACTGCAAGGAGCTAGCATGGGCCAAGATGGGACCACTACAGCCCATCCTCCAGCAGCAGAACAAACTGCAGGGGAGCTCAGGGCTCTGTTGTAAGAAGTCCCATGCTCCTGGGAAGATGGAGAAGAAGCTCCTGGTTCACTGGCCTTCCACTGGTGTACCTTTGCAACTGGACTGTTTCTGTCTGCCCCCCTTTCCCATTTTGTCTGCTGGACTGACCCAGAGGGATGTCAACCTAACTTGATGCTAGGAAATTGTGTGCCTGGACCAGGCACTTTCTATCGGACTCCCGCCTGTCTCTGCTTCTGCAAGGCTTCCAGGTGGGAAGCCTGAAAGAAAACACCTGGTCTGGGAACACAGTCTGCCGGGAACCTTTTTTGTGTCCTTTCTCTCAGGGAGAAGCTTTGTGGTCAATCTGTAAAAGAAGATGGGCAGACTGACGGTGGCTTGCTGACATTGATGAGAAAGTTGGTCCCATATTACAGAACTCCAGGGGCTCACAATCTGGGTGTCCTCCTGGATGTACAGCTGTCGTTGGAAGATCAGATCGCGGCCGTATCCAGGGGGGCTTTTTAACAGGTCTGAAGGATCTCCCAGTAGCGGCCCTTTCTGGATCAGGGTGCTCTTCACACAGTCACTTCCACCCTTGTTACCTCTCACCTAGACTATGCCAATGCTCTTTACATGGGGCTCCCCTTGAAGAGCATCCAGAGGCTGCAGTTGGTGCAAAATGCGGCTGCGTGAGTGATTCTGGGGGCTCATCAGAGCTCCCACATTATACCTCTCCTCCACGAGCTGCATTGGCTGCCTGTGGCCTTCCGGGTGAGATTCAAGGTGTTGGTACTCACCTTTAAAGCGCTCCATGGCTTGGGACCCGGGTACTTACGGGACCGCCTGTTGCCACCGTCAGCCTTCCGCCGACCTGTGCGTTCCCACACGGCTGGCCTCCTTGGGGTTCCATTGTCAGGACGGTGTTGCCTGGCAGCACCAAGGGTTCGAGCCTTCTCTGTGGGGGAACCCTCCCTCTGGAACAAACTGCCCCCAGAGATACGGACCTACGGACCTTCCGGCATGCACTGAAAACCTTTCTGTTCCAACAAGCTGGTCTGGCCTAGTACTGTTGGTTGGAGATTTAAATTGGTTTTTTAATTAAATATGTAATTTTAAATTTTATAATTAGTTTAATCGGCCTTAATTTAATTAATTTTAATTGGGTTTTAAATTGTTATATGTATGTTTTTACTTGGCTGTACACCACCCCGAGTCCTTCAGGAGAGGGGGCAGTATAAAAATTTTGATAAATAAATAAATAAACTCTACAGGACTGGCCCTCCAGGAGCAGCTCCTCCACTTGGGTGCATCAGCCTGCTAGGGAGCTCTTCCCTGCAGCCGGTCCACTCAGGTAGACAAGCTGCTCTGGGATGATCAATGGGCCAGTCCTGTGACTAGAGCTCTGGAATATGGGACTGGCCAGGCAGCTCGTGGTACGGCTGGAAATCTCTGCCATAGAGGATGGTACATGCAACATTGAAAGTGGTGCAACGTGCAAGGAGTAGTACTGTCCTTGACTAGCTAGTCACTCCCCACTGTTTGGTTTGGGGCAGACGGTGCCCAGCAGGCCAGGTGTGATGGGTGAGCAGATGTCTGGAATGGCTACGTGACTCACTCAAGTTGCGAACAACCCGGGGATTTGGGCAGCCTTTATGTGGCCAGGATGCCTGCAGGATCTCTGACTTCCAAGACTGGCAGGACCCAGTGTTTGAGCTCCAGCACACTCTTCTCCTGGGCGGGGGGAGTTTTGCACGCTGCTCACTGAGGTGCCTGGACTTTTATGATGGAGAGTGTAGTTGGAGCTACTAAATAGATGCCAAGCTAAGTGCCTGAGAACCCGTTTTAGTGCAATATAAAAATGCAAATAATTTTTCTGTTGACCATCAAAATTTTATTGTGAACCACCAGTGGTCCGCAGACCACTGGTTGGTGACATCTGGTTTAGTTTACTCATGGTTGGTATACAAACCATAAAATATACTTTAAAATAGCAGTCTCTATAATTTTGCTATATTCAGCCCACAGTCATTCCTTCTGAAATTATAATATAAAAATCAGAAAATTACTATTCCACTGTTGCTTGCTTTAATTTGTCAGCATATATTACAATATTTTAATACAGTATAATTTATATTTAAGCTATTATATTTTAAGTTAAACATGTGGATTCTAAACTCTTTCTCCACACCCAAACCACTGTGTCAAAATGATCTTCTCTCTACTATAGCTTGAAGGTTAAAAAAGCAGAGCACGGCAATACAGTTTGATTCTGGTTGTTTCACCCTTAATATCAGAAAACAGCTTATTTATTTATTTATTTATTTATTTTCTGTCATAAAAAATCATTATTCTAAAACTTTAAATGTAAGTATAGCCTATGAAATATTAATTGCATTTATGTAACACTTATTTTTAGAAGGTCACAGTACATTTTTCTCATCCCATTTTTTCAGCTTAATCCTCTTAACTATCCTTTTAAAAGTCAAATAGTTAATTAGTTAAAATCTTCTAGTAGAAGCTCCCAACAGATCCTCAAGATGTTCTACTGTAATGAGATCCACTTCCACAAAGGATGTGAGACAGATCTGTACAAGAAAGAAAGCTTTTTTGCAGTGATTCCCATTTACAGATTTCCTTCTAAGAGAGGTTCAAATGGCACCTTATTAGCATTTTGGTAACTAGTGAAAATCTTTCCCTTTTCCCAGGTTTTTTAGTTGGCTTTTAATTAGTTTTTAATTTGTATTAATGCATTATTTTGTAATTTGTATTAATGCATTGATCTGTATTGATTTAGATTTTGAATGACTATTACTGCTACATTCTGTATATTATGTTTTCATTTTGCATTTCATTTTGCATTATTGTATATATATAGTTTAGGAATTTGACAGCCAGAGACTCATTGACAGCCAGAGACTCAGCTAGCCCATGGTATTCCAATGAGCTTTAGAGTTTTGGGGCTATCTACAGTAATGGTCAACATTCTAATAATTATGATGACTAGTGATGTATGAGAGATTCCTGCCTGTAGACTCATCTTGTTTTTGTTGATACATCTGATGAAATACCACCAAATAAAAATAAAACCTCAACTTTTATTCTTTTTATTTGGATTTTCTCAGGTATCTATCTCGCAGTACAACAATAGCTATGGGACACCACAATTTATCCAGTCAGACACTCTCCAAGACAGCATTCAGCTGTCACAAAAGATTGCTAGGAGATTGCCACTATTTATTTATTTATTTATTCATTCATTCATTTATTTACATGTTGCCCTCCCCCCCCCCCCAAATTAAAAATCCTTATGTCCTGATCAGGGACAGTGCCACTGTGCAGAGCCAAGAGAGATTCCATTATTTTTCCCTAACTATTTGAGGAAGGATGAAAATAATTTTTTAAAAAAAGATAAGTTCCTAAATCAATGCCATTTTGCAGGGTTGTTTTTATTGTAGATGATGCTTTGTGGCAATAAAAAAAGAATGACACTTTTTTTCTCTCATGTTAACTTGACACTGTCAGCTGAAGTTAATTTCAAAGAATCCTGTGCTGTTTTGAGCTAAAACTAATCCCACCTAGGGTACAAAATGACTGGAATTCTGTTCACACCAACTCTGTCAAAGGGAAAGAACAGAATTTATCAATGGTCACCGAGTATCATTGTAAGCATCACATTCTTTACTAGAAAAAATTGCCATAATTTATAAATTGGAATTAATGGCCCTGTTTGCATGTCAGAAATGACTGAGCAATCCCTTCCCCCAGTCAATTCATTATCTTGTACCTTGTTACAGCAAATAACACGGATTATCGGGTGTGTTTGGGATTATAGCTAACTTCCTCTGGATTAATTGACTAGGTTTTAGAGACTGTGCATCATACTTCCCTACCCATGACCCAGTTAAGTATGTCATGCAAACAGAGGAAATAAGTAAAATAAAACAGGTAGAAAATCTACTTATTTCTAAATGTAAATATCATTAATTTTATCTTATTTAAGTGCAAGATTAAAATACAGGCACTCGTTTTACCTATAGTTAATAAAACTAATTTGCTCTCATTTCGTTTTAAAAATGCAAGATAATTTTCCGCATTCCTGGGTGACAGTTTCATGAAACTAAAATACAGAAAACAGAAACATTCCATAAAGATATAATTGCTACATTTGTTTTTACTTATATATAATTTGTAAATTTGATATTCACAATCTCTTTCCCAATCCATCTTTTTGAATTTTATTGATCTCGAATCTAACTGAATAGAAGTCCACATATAACCATGCCTATCCGACCATCTGTGCTTCTAACTCCACGTAGCATATATCTGATGACACAGAACTGGCCTATAAAGGAATATGCCATAATCAAATTGTTAAAGCACCCTAAATTTCTTTGTTGGTTTCCATGCAATAAACTATCATTTTAGAAAATGATAAGAGCCATGGAGGTTCAGTGGTTAGAATGCAGTATTGTAGGCTAACTCTACCCATTGCCAGGAGTTCAGTCCTGACTGGTTCAAGATTGACTCAGCCTTCCATCCTTTCGAAGTGAGTAAAATGAGCCAGATTATTCAGGGCAACATGCTGACTATGTAAATTGATTAGAGAGTGCTGTAAAAGCATTATGAAATGGTATATAATAGGGTGACCAACCGTCCTCTTTTGCCCGGACATGTCCTCTTTTTACGTCCTGTCCGGGGCGTCCGGGCGGG
>JAEANM010023135.1:0-11438 GCA_017656035.1 Myanophis thanlyinensis
TGCTGGTGTGAGAGGCCCTTGCATTTTTTAAGCAGGATGTTTATCCATGTTCAAGGCCAACCATCCCGGAGAAGTAATGGTCATCATCACCTGCAGTTGCCTGCCTCATGACCTTTTGAGAACTATGGATTCATCAAACCTTGGGGGGAGGGTTTTGGGAATTCTTTGATATGTATAATTTCACCCGGTTTTATTCAGACCTTGCTTTCGCTTTCTTTGCATTCAGTCATATCTCAGTAAAAGCTACCTGTTTTTAACAACAATGAATTCAGGGTTTTCATTTCTTGGGATCTGATCGAGGCAGAGCTGATAGGCAGGCAGGCAGGCAGGCAGGCAGACAGACAGACAGACAGACGGAACTACAGTGTGTGTGTATATACAGTGTTTATCATTATACAATTTTCTCTCTAATAATATGCTATACCTCAGGTTTCCTGGTGATATTGTCATCCTGAAAGAGGATGATGCATATGAAATCCTGAGAATAAATCAGAGAAACAGAAGCTTCTTTCATGAGGGAGAAAGGTTTTGGGAATCTTGATGACAGATCTATGGCGTTATGTTTATGCAGTTAATCAGATGACATCCTGGATCTTGACGGAAAATATATTAAGTTAAAACCATAGTGTTTCAGTTTGTTTATTTCTTTAGCCTTCTTCACATATGTTTCTTATAAAATATCCATGGATATGTCTGGATAGAAGGTAGATAGGAAGAATATGATGCCATTGTCCTATCTGAAGCTATATGTAAAGCTTAAATGTTTTCCAAAATACAAATATGTCCTCTATGTAGATTTGGCAAACAAACATATCCCTGCATATGAGGGATGGAAACAAGTGAGACTTCTGATGTTCTTGAAGAGCAATTTCAGCAGCCCTCATAATTGGCTATGCTGGAGATGTATTTCAGCAACTACTATAGGATCAGAGCTTCTCTATCTTGCCTGAATTTGATATCTGAACAGTTTTTATTATTGTAGCTTGCCAATATTGCATATTCAGAGAAATTCTTCACACAGGTTTGATTGTAATGAGCCTCTGGGAAGGTTGTATATCAGTAACCTCACTGCAAAATATTTGATAATTTTCTCAAGAAGTGCGGAGTTCTCCAAAGCACAGGCTAACAACTGTAGCCTTGAGGTGTGTTGTGATAATTCAATATGACATATGCATTTCTTTTTTTAGAGAATCTGTTGCTATTTGAGCACTGGGGGACTACAACTCCAACTGTGTTTTTTTTTTTTAATCATTGTTCATGATATCTGACCTGACCTGAACTTTATACCTCCAACCAACCTCCTGACCTGAATCTCAAGATTCTAAAGTTTACTTTTGGTATATTGGTTTTAGGAAAAGTTGAAAAATTAATACTGTTGCAGTCTGAAATTCTGTTGCATATTTTATGACATTATTGAATTTTCTTGTAGTGGTGGCCTACTGGTGTGGTGGCCTACTGGTGAAGATGCTCACTTTCCACTTGGAAGGTTGAGAGTTCAATCCTACATAATGGAAGGTTTTCTTTCTCAGGATGCAAATTTTAAAAAATATCTGCTGCAAACTCCGCATAGGTGCCAAGAAGGGCATCTAGCCAGTAAATGCTCAGCTCTGTCCAGTTGCTCTGTCCCTACCCTAAATAGGATTGTAAAAAAAATTAAATTCTCTTATAGAATTCTTCCCCAAGTTGTCCTGGGGGAGCATTTTTCAAAAGGCAGATGGACTGTTTTTTTCTGCAGCTTCATGGATGAGAAGCGAGAAGCTTCCTCAAAGAAAAAAAAGTCCAGCTGCCTTTTGAAAAAGCACCTTTGAGACAACTATGCCCTGGATCAGGGGTCGGGAACCTTGGCTCTTTCATGACTCATGAAAGAGCCAAGGTTCCCGACCCCTGCCCTGGATGAAAGAGAATCTCCACAGACCGCTACCCCAAATTGCTTAAAAAGCCCCTGGGGCAGAGAATAGTGTCTACTATAAACAGCCTATATTGTTCTTATCATTGTTCTTATTATTACTTATGTACTCAGCTTATATCTATTTACTCAGAATTAAGCTTCATTATAGAAGGGGCTTCTTATCATGTAGCTCACCCTTTCTCAATTGGGATATTTTCTTGCTGCGTGGAATTCTGGTCATGTGGACATCAACATTCTGGGAGTTAGTTCACATCCAGAGGGATGCCAGATATAACTTTTGCATTGCCCTGGAACATCCAATATAGGATTAGAATATACAGTAAGAGAAGGCAATTATCCCCAGAAGTACATGTCCACTTCTCCACAGTTCTCTAATTTTGCAGCCTTTTCCTGGATCTCAGATAATTATTTTCTATTTTTCTTTTTAACATGAACTCAGAGAAGGTAGAACTCAAATCTAGGATAGCACCTGCCTGTTTATTATGGGGTATTGCCCCTATCCATCACTAAACATCAAAGCATAAAGCAATAATGAGAACATAAATAGAACTAGAGAAATGTCATCACAGAGAAAGACAATTGCATCATTTTATCCCTTTGAGGTCACACAATACCAACAACAAAATGCTTTGTGTTAATCTCACAGCCTCATTCAGATTCATTAGGATAATTATCATCAGCTCTGGAGCATTCATGCTTATTTGGGTTCATAGAAGTCCTGGCAAATTTGCCTTAATTGGAATGCTTTTTGCAAGCACTACAAACTTTAAGTGGAATGACAGAGAAGAAAACACAACAGGTTTTGAATGGTAAGTGCCTTGTATCTCTTGCTGCATAAGCCTCTGGGATTTTAAGTTGTCACTTAGCTTGATTTTTACCTATATTGCACTGCCATCTCCCTACAATACTTCTGTAAGAGTGGCTTCAGAAATGTAAGCTGGATTTGGTACAAACACACATTTGGGCCAAGGAATTATCTTGCCATTGTTTCATTAAGGCCAATTTTGACACAAGTCAATTTTCATCAACAAACCTGGAATGCCGAGTTAATAAAAGGATTGCAGTTGGAAAGCTCTTTTCTTTCTCTCCATTTAAATATCATTCCAAGAATGTTAATGGCTTTCAATGAACTGTCAGCTAGGTTCTACCAGTCAGTTATTTGTCTCCTCTTAGAATGCATTTGTTACCTTTGCAAATGAGGAACATGATTCCAAAGCAGAAATGCCAGCAATACAATTGGTTTTACTATGGCAGTTTTGTTCCCAACATCTGAGACTAAGCTGCCGTAACAGTGAAAAGAAATGTGAGTTTCCAAAAGGAGGAGAAATACATCAAACAGATTTAATTAAATTAAACATAATTAAATTATTAAAATTAAACTAAATGAAATTAAATAGCTCTTTTTGGCACATTACAGTTGGGGAAGGACCTAATATACAATGTTCCTTCTGTAATAAGAACATAAGCAATACTCTGTTAGATCAAAGACTTGGTCCATGTAGGCCAGCAGTCTGCCAGCAAAGAAGTCCACTACTCTTCTAGCAGATTCCTTCAGAGCTAATCACCATGAAAGTCAATAGTCATTCATCCTTATGACTTCCACAGATTCATCTAACCTTTCTTTGAAGCCAGCCAAGCTGGTAGATAGCACCATATCTTCTGCTAAAGTTCCTTTCACTCTAGAACAAGGTAATTCTGCTATGTATTTTGTTTTCCTTTTTCATTCATCAGAATTTCTTCTTGTAGTCTATTCTGATGAATGAAACTAAATGATGAAATAGCAGAAATTAGAACTGTCTTGTTCCTGAGTGAAGGGAATGTTACCATAAGATGTGGTGCTTTGAAGTTTGGTTGGCTTCAAAGAATGGTTAAATGAATTCTAGTCTACTGTATTTTAGCAAGCTTGAGATCCAGCAAATAAATGTGTAAACACTGGCCTGCTAGCACTGCCTCTGGTACCTCTTCCAACTCCTTATCTGCTAGTTAATTCCAAAGTTTAATGATACAATGTGAAAAAAATAAAATTCTTTTGTCTGTCCTGGTTCTTCCAGGATTCAGTTTCAAAATTTTAAACAAATTTAATATTGATTTATTTAAGAGTTAAATTAAATGTATAGACCTTATCAATCATCTTCTCAATCATAACTATAAGAAACTTATGAAATATAAACAATTAAGATTAAGGAATAAACAAAAAATCAGGAGCAAATAATAGTACTAAGTAGAATTATGTGGAGGACTTCAAGGGCAGTTCTGTTTAGATTACAGGCATGTAAGTCCTGCGGGAGAGGGGGCGGTATATAAATTGACTTAAATAAATAAAATAAATGGCCACAGAGAGCACCAGATTCCAAGATCCAACAAGATGGCACTGCTTTACTGATAGTACATGGAGTAAGCCAACCCCATCAGCTCTAAGTCCATAAGTGGATAAAAAAGAGAGATGGGGATGGCCCCACATGTATTCTTACTTCTTTCCTACACTTTTGAAATTTCTGTCTTGTTTGGAAAATCTTCATCATCATCTTCATCATCATCATCACCAACATCAGATAATATTCTAATTGTACATGAAGATGGAACAGTTGAAGAAACTCTCAGTAGCAATGATGTCTGAACAGATTCTGCAATCTGGAAAAATAATCTAAGTCCTTTTGTTGAAATACATCTTGCCTATTACCTGAGCTTTCTAACTATCAAAACTGAAAGTTAAACTTTAAATATTCTGAATGCAACCATGTTGTACTATTATGACCGGAAGAACCTGACCCTATAATACAAGCCTGACTTGTCAACATGAATAAGGTAGATATTTTTTATCTGTCTTTCATCTGGTTTATCTTCTCTCCTGAAGATTGTTTTGCAGCTGCATTTTGTAAAGCAGTGCAGCTCTGTGATCCATAAGATCAAGATCTGGCTATCATTGAAGAAGAATTTAACTGATACAAAAACAAAGATGAAATGGCATTATTATAGTTATCTCACTCGGAATAGCAATTTTGAAAGAAAACAAAGGAATCAAAACAACCAGTCTGATTATGTGTCTGGAAAATTCCATTCAAATTTAAAGAAACTTTTTAAGCAGCTGCAAAGCATACCTTTCAGGGACTGCATAAAGAAAGTTATTAACAATGCCACTTCTGATTGGCTATTGCAAAATTGAACAATTAATAGTTAATATTCTCTTTGCCAAATGCAGTCATGGATTGCCAATCTTAATTTCAAGCCCAGATGATTTTAGTACCATAACAGAAAATGTAATGCATTTAATTTGTTTATATTTTAACTGCTCAATGTTTTCCTTACCAGATTAGTAGAAATTATTTTTGCATGATGTCTGTTGGCAGCAATGTTTATAAAGTTCTTTCTCACATTTGTCTTGGCATTCTCTTTATCACCACACAGTGCACATCAATCGACTGCTAAAAGAAAGTGTTTATTTTATGTGATAATGGTACAAACTGCTCAAGTGATGTGTTGCTTGACCAACATCTTTTTGGACCTCTTTCCACTAAATTCTACATGATCTTTAATCAATCTTGAAGTTGGAAAGCAAGAATTTCTCATTTTCTAACTCCTCCACTTCCAGAAGCTCAGCTGTGGCTCCTACTGAGATCAGGACATTCTACAGGGAATTTTCTAAAGAAAGACAATGGCTACTTTTAAACAGTTTGTGTAATCGTAGCTGACTATTTCCTTTAAATCTATTGTCTGAATCTGTGAAAAGCTGATGCCTCCTTGGGAAGTGAAATAATAAGGGCATGGCTGCTGCCTGCTTCAGCCTATTCAGGTTCTCCTACTTGTGTACCAACTGGCTTTTCCATCCAGCTGACACGCTGTTCACACTTCCATGGCAGTGCCCTGAAAATCTCAGGAACCTGAGCAAGGTAGAAAGCTTGGCAAGGTCAAAAGACTAGGGAACCTCCACATGAGGGCATGCTAAACCTAGGGAGTCCCCACAACAAACAACTCAATAGCCACACAACAAACAACTCAATGGGAGCCATGCATGTGTTCCCATTGGTCATCTTCCAATAAAGTATTCTCAGAAATGCACTCCATTTAATTGAAGAAAAAAAAGGGAAGACAGATTGATTAAGTGAATGCAGGTAGCATGGGAGACAGATTGCAAGTTCCTTATCAATTAACAGTTATAATGTGTTAAGAATCCATTGTGTTTGTGTTTGCTGAGACAGCCTGATGGAAGTAAATTTATCTCTTGTATAAGCATCAAGTTAAAAAAAAAATGTCTTTGGCACAGCAGATCTTTAAAATTTATCTGCCTGTACATTCCAATTTTTTTGAGGGAGATGGGCAGTTAAGAAATACGAAATATAAATAAAATACAAACAATTGTTTCTTTTAATAAAGCCAACCTCTTATGAAGCTTATTCTAAGCCAAATATAAAATTAGAAATTGTGTGTGTGTCCAAATAGCAGAAGGGAAAGAGAGTTTTTGAAGGGATGGAGTTGCAAGCAGGCAGGCAAGAAGGAAAAAAGATTTACAGAAAGAGATGCATAATAAGAGACACTTGAGCAGTTGAAGAAATAGTGACAAGATTAAATATTTGAGACAAATGGAGAAAAAATTCATAAAAATAGTGTATGTCCCTATTATTTTATCCTCCCTGATACCCACATTAATTCAAATGCAAATTTAAAATAGATTTTCAGCATGAAACCTCAATGAAGTTTGACTGAAAGAAACTATGAGGAAAAGGAGGCATGTTTATGCAGATAGGCATACACACACACACATGCAAAAAGCAGAGTGATGTAGCAATATTGCTTGTTTCTTCTATACCTACTGTATATGTTCAAATCAAGTGTGGGAGAATGAAAAGACAAGGCAAGGCAAGGCAAAATGAAACCTATTTAGATGTGCAAATTTGCCATGCCTTATATTTCTACTTTGAATGCTACTACTATCCTGCCACTCAGCTCTTTCCATTACCAAGCCAGAGCAGAAAGAAGCTGATTTGTGCCCAGGAAAAGTATTGAGTGTTGTCTTTTTTTCTTTTCCAAGAATAGAAATTAACCAGAGTAACAACTGATGGCAATGGATAACCTAGGAGATCCAGAATACATTCTGTGTGCATGTTTTATTTGTCAACATTTCACTCACTTCCATTGTCAGTCCCTCAAATTTTCACCATGTGAAGGAGGTTCAAAATTTGCAAGCCAGTGGATGAAGAATTGTGATGCAAGCCTTTTGAATGTATATGTAATAGTGATGTACACAAGAATGGGGTGGGAATTGCGCTGTTTTGTTCACTATATTGATATTCCACCTGTTCTGTTCATTTTGATTTTGATGTTTTGCACTTCCAAAACCACTGAAGAAGGTTCAGAAATCACATACTGAAATTATTACATAAGCCTATTTTTTTCCAATCTGGTACTGTCCATTCTGAGTTCCCTAGCTTACTATAATGCACCAATCACGGTCAGCAAAAAATAGTAAAGATAAAATATTAAAATTCCCCTGAACTGAGGTCAAGCCATCAGTGACCACCTGGATTTATTTGTATAATTTTATTTGTCACATCTGGAAGTGGCTTGCCACTGTGCCTTCTTTGATGGCTTTTATAACTTTCCTGTTTACTGTATAGTTCTGGATTTATTCATGATTTCCTTCCCAAATGGTAATCAGTCCCAATCTTGCTTAGACTTTTTTTTCAGATCAGCCAAAGTTGGTGGACTAAAAAAAAGAAATAGTGCAAAATTCTATTCTTAACCTTGGTGGGAATCAAGTTGTATTTTTGTCAGAAAGGCTCTGTGGCCTCTGTATATTTGATGATATTTATTTTTTTAGCTATCAGAGGAACCCAAGTTTGTTAAATTAAATTAAATAATTAAATACATTTCTAAGTATGTAATGCAAGCTGGCTATAAAAGGCTCATAAAGAGAACAGTGGAATGACAACCAATTAGTTAATATTGGCAGAGAAAAATTGAATGGATTTAAAGAGGGAAAACAACTTTAAGGAGAAAGGTAGGCTAGAGTTTTATCTGCTGCTACTGTGGCTCTGGGATCCAAGCAACTGAAGGAGAATCAGGTTACTATTTTCTCTTTCTCCTTGTTCATCTTTCCATAACATCATAATGCTGTTACTTATATAATCATAATGAATTATATGAACAGCACTTCATTTTCAGTGTGTTCATTGTCTGATCATATCTTGGAATCTGCCTCAGGAACTACCATCAGCTAGGTCATTTCCCCAATGAAGAAGACAAGATTTGAGTGGATCACCTTGTTTAGAAGAGCCTTAGACCGCATCTTACTATTAGCCATGAAGCACTTTATAAGCTTATTTCAAAGATTCAAACACTTTCCTAGTAGATACCACTCACCATAAATCACAATGTAGCTATCAGTAGACCATTTTCTGCTAACCTAATCAGAGGCTATAGCTTGATGATAGATATATTTGGTGTGTACAATCTATCCAAATGAAAGTGTCCTCAGTGCTATCTTCAAATTCATAGCTTCATTTGGGATTATTGAACTGCTTTCTATTTGCAGTAGTAAGGGTATGGCTATATTTCTTACTTATTCTTGTTGAAGCTATTTAAAAAATTAATGTTGGCTAGTTTATAGCATTGTGTAGAAGTCAGAGCAAAGTCTTCAATAGGGACAGATCACATAGCAACTGAATGTTCTTATGAGCAAATCATACGGGGTGGGAGGTCTGCATTTTCAGAGACAGCAATATTTCAAAATGAAATATACACTTCTCTGAGAAATTTCCATTCCCAACCAATTTTGAAGAAGCAGGACTGAGAAAAAGCTTTTTAAACAGTAAAGATGAATTAATTCTGTGTCAGTATCAAGTAGAAATGACTGAATTTTCTCAGATGACATTTTCTCTTTTTCTCAATCCCTTTCCCCCATCGGAAACTAAGGGCACATTTTCTTCAACTATTATTCAATTATTCTCTACTGGGCCTGGATTCATTAGGAAAGTAACTAAAAATAGAACAGTTAATGTTCTTACATAAATCTATGGTGTAACCAGATTTGGAGATTGTTGAACTTCTGGTCCCCATCCTTTAGAAACGATATTCTGGCCATGGCATTTTAAGAAGCCAGAAAAAATGAGAAAAAAATATTATAAGCAGCTGCTTTATAAGAACTCCTTAGCTTGAAATACATGAGACACAAAGGCCCGTAAAATCACATGTGGGTTATTTGAAATAATGTGTGGCATGAATAACATGTCTACTTTTTTTTCTTTAACAAGCTCACAATGTGAGAAAACTTGAGATCCATTAAAATTAATGGATTCTGCAAAGAGATTCAGAATCACTACAAGGAAATCCTTTTATATATACAGATCATAGTTAAATTGTCAGAACTTGTAATAATAGCAGTCATTTTAAAAGGGACCAGATCATACTATCAAATGCAAATTATAGTGGTTGTGTTCATTGATATATTGATCGCTGTTTTCTCCACAGGCAGCACATTTGAAATACTTGATTTGTAAGCTCCCCAAATCAATCCAGTCAGCTAAAGTTTGATACAAAACACCCATGGCATTTTGCACCTTGTTCTCTATGATGGAATGCTATGATGCCCATCGTACGAACCCAATGCACTTTCAATCCGGGTACTCTATTTCTCTAATGGAGTGAACAATTTTGACGTTCAAGCCATATGCAAGTAACTTTAAATCTTTTATTATTATTATTGATTATGTGCCCTCAAGTAGGTTTGGACTCTTCGTGACCACATAGATAGATTTTCCTCCATGATGATCTGTCTCCAACTTGATTCAACAGCATACTTAGATCACTACTGTAATTGAGCTCATCCACTTTGTTGCTGGTCATCCTCTTCTTCAATTTCATTTGACATTTTTTAGCATTAGAGTCTTCTCCAGAGAGTTAGTTTTTCACATAATGTATCAAAAGTAGGATACTCTAAGCCTAGTCTCATAAACCTTGAATCATGGCAATATTTATTATTAAACATGAATTTATTTATTTCAATTTATTTCATGACTAATGAAATTCAGATCTTTCATGTCCATACTTTTATCTCTTCCTATCACAAATCTATTTTAGTGAATTAATGGATCCTTAAAAAACCTTTCGATTCACTAACTTAGCAATCACTTTCCTAACACATAAGTAGTTTCTAACTAATGTGTCTGCAGGAAATGCCATTCAAAGAAGTAGAGAGAATTGAGGTCAAGCTGACACTCCTGTCTCCATCACTTTCAAAAGTCACAATGAACTAGAAGACAATCTCCTTCAGATGCTAACAGTTATCAGCCAGACACAATGGACTGCCACCTCCTAAGCCTCTAAAAGAATTAACAGATTTCAAGCTTGCTGCTTTGTGACAGCTAATGATGGCATGATAGTTTAGACTAGAACTCATATTATTTTAAGCATTAATAAAGGCATATTTGCTATTTTATTTTTTCATTTACATCCTCATCAAAAAGTCATTATCAGCATAATTTGATAATCATCTTTTTCATTTTAATTGTTCAAAAAGGACTTCCTGTTAAGCAATCATGTGTTATGCAGCAATTATTTAACCTCTGAAATTATACTTCAGGTAGAAAAATCACCAAATATACGTAGGCAGCTGGCAGCGTTGGTGCTGATGGCAGGCAGAGTTTAGGAATGCAGGCAGAGTTTAGGAATGCAGGGTTTAATAAAGCTGCACCCAATTCACTTTGTAGGCCTGTACAATGCTATACTGGAGTTTTAAGGAGATTCCATGAAATCATGCCATTCAGTCATCAGAACCTCCACACTGATTCTTTCAATCATTTATTAAAAAAAATTTCAGAAAAATTTCTGGTTTTCAGGGTTAACATTGCTGCATTTCACATGTTGACAAAGCAATGGTCTAAATTGTGGGCTTTTGATGTTGACATAGCAATAAGACGGTACGTTTTATCACTACACAAAACTTAACTATCTGAATGCTAACTGAATATCCTGTGCAGGTTCAATTGAGGAAGAAGAGAGACAGACCTGGGCTTATTCCCTCCCTTTCTTAAATCATTTTTTTGTTCTTTCTTGTGTGTTCTTCCTTCCTTTTCCCAAATCCTTTCCCTTTTATTATTATCCCTCCTTAATTGATTGCTTATCTTGTAGTACAGTTCCAATTGATCTCAATTGTTCTCAAAGTCTGTCATTTTCTTGCCATTCTCTCTTCTCCCTCCATTTCCATTCCATTTTCTCTACGCCACCCCAAGACAACATTAATGTGCCAAAAAGAGCTATTTAATTTAGATTTAATTAAGACAACATTCCTTATTCATTGTCTCTCTTCCAGGGAATATTGTGTCCAGTTCCAGTTACTCCAATACAAAAAGAATACTGAGGAACTGGAAATAGTGCAGAGAACAGCCATAAAGTGGGTGAGGGGCTTGGAGGTTAAATGCTACCAAGAACAATGAAAAGAAATAGGTATGTTTATCCTCAAGAAGAAAGCACTAAATAGAAAAAAGAAGATTGTTGGAAGTTTTACAGAGGAAGATACACAGAGAGAGAGAGAGAG
>JAEANM010023136.1:0-11438 GCA_017656035.1 Myanophis thanlyinensis
AAGTACATAAAAATTAAGATACAATTAAAAGGATTAAATCAAGGGCCAATTAAAGGTTAAAAAGTTTAAAAAAAATTTAAAAACTAAACTAGATCACTAAAATCAGCAGAATTTAAGATTAAAACCCCGTTACGTGTTAGGCCAGATTAATTCCCCAATTAATCAATAATGAAATCTCCATTTAGGACATGTAGATCCTGGCTTCTACTAGTTTTGGAATAATAGGAAGAAATTCCTGTTTTAAAAAGAGAAATGTCTCCTCTAATTGATTCCTGGTGACTCTTGGTGGACATGAACCAGTTTCTTGACAGATGTTCTACTGCCTCATTTTAATGTTAAGTTACTCAGTTTAGTACTTATGTACTTCGTTTAGAAGGTAGGGTAGAGAACCTGAAAGAATTTATTGGTTTTTTTTTTTAGTGTACTAGAGGGAGGTGTCACCTCAAGATTAAGGGGTGCCAAATTTGAGATTTTTATTCGTGGTATGAAAGATCTTACTTTTCCTTGAATGATTTTTCTCTTCATTTGTCAGGTTAATTAGCATAATTTAATTAATAAAGAGCTGTAAATATAAAGTGTTTTAAGATGATTAGGTTACCTCAGACTGCATTTAAATGAGGTAAAATAAAGCTTTCTGATATTATACTGTACTGCTTCTTATTACAAATTTTGAAAGAGTAATATTCATCTGCACGAGAACTATTTACTTGTAGTCTGTCTCTCGGGCCCAGATTTCTTTTAGGGCTCATGATGCAGTTAGATTATTACTTTGGATTAAATTGTTGATTATAGATAAAGGCCATCCTGAAATAGGGATCCCTAATCCCTGGGTTGCGGCCCACTACCAGGTTACGGCCTGTTCAGAACCAGGCCGCGTAAGTGGCAGATGAGCATGCATGTGCGCCCAGCTCCAGTTGTGTGACCGCTGCTCTGAATGTGTTTTCAGATAAAACTCTTCAATCTAAGAGTCGTTTTTAGGTATTTTTGATCCATAAAATATTACTTAATATTATTAAATATCTGAACATTCTTTTTCAGGACTTGGGAAATACTGAGGAAAGAATAAAGTCTCTTATTAGCTCCTTGAAACACTTGGTCTATGAATATGTCTGTCGTTGTTTATTTAAGGTAAGTTGTCATTTTCCTTTGCACTGAGCCACTGTGTTGAATGTTGAATTATATTTCCAAGGTAGCTGTAAATTGACTCACTCAAAAATATACAATGGATTGGATATACAATGGTGCCAAATTTTGTTTTTTGTTAGTAAATGGACTTTTTATGTCCTGTGAACTGTATAGAAGATCTTTTTGTCTTGTTTAGGAGAGCAAATTTTCTTGGTTTATAAACAGTCTTTGGTCAACATGGGTCTGTTGCCTCATTATATAGCACTGAGACAACAATAACTTCTGAAGCACTAAGTTCAAACTAAGAAGGAAATGAAGCTTATCTGAAACAAAAAGCATTATTTCTGGGATCTCTTAACTGGTTTCCTAATAAAACGTCCTTCTGGAATATATGGAATGTTTTATTCATAAGGTTATCAGTTTCTGGACTATATTTGTTTTACATGCTGTGGAACATTGTATTTTTGTACCTACTGTAGCCATTTCTGTCTTTTCCCAGAGGTATTATAATTCTTCGTTCCTATTCTCTCCGAGTGGATGGCTCTAGTTGACATGCGTAGCATTTAGATGAAAAGAATAGGCACAATTGTATCCTCAAGTGGAAGGAAGATAGATATCTCAGTTGGGCTGTTCAGTCTCACTCTATACATATGCTCACTCATGTGATATGTGCATATTCATCATTGCTATCCATTCCAGTATATGTTGAATGTTCATCCACTCTCAAGATGGTTACTCAGAAGAAAGCCTTCTATTTCCCAGGCTATAAAAGGAAGTTTAATGTTGTGTTATACTGGAAAATTACAGTTTCTATAATACTCTTCATTAAGGTTGACAATAGTTGCTGTGTGATTGTAAAATCATTAGGAATACTTTTAGTAACAAAAACCCTGGAAGAATGCAATGGCAACACATCATATTGTTGCCAAGAACATTGAGAACATGAAGTCACCAGAGTTGAGTTCAACATCACTTACTTTTGACATTGCATCAAATATTATAAATCATTTTTTCCAGGTATTTTATGTGATTTGCTTTCATTGAAAGCAGATCACCAACAGTTGTTTTAAAATAAATAAACAAACTAAAATAGGAGGTTTTATTGATCATTCCCATCTTAAATATTCAATATTCACTATTTTAAAACTTTTGAAAGTAAATTTTTTCCAATTCTTGAAAAATCCAATATCCTAAACAATTAAATGTGTATAACCTATATTACACATCTTCAGTGTCAGCATGTTAAACTCATATACACATTCTTACATATATGGAAGGACAGAAATCTTTTTAAATCTCAGAATAAAAGGAAGTGAATTGGAAATTAAGGATGTAATATCAAAATATCAAAACAAATAATTACCATTTACTTTTGTTACAGTAGAACTTTAGATCATGAATATTCAGTATGTGACTATTTGAACTAGGTGCCACAGTTGATTTTAAAATGCTGCTGGTTAGTTCAGAAAGTGAATTCATTGGAAAAGCTATAAATTAATAGTTAGGGATTTATGTAGTTGCTTGGTTCAGAAATGAGCTAGTTCAATTACACTTTCACTTCAGCTGAAATATAGCATTGCTTTCTGTATTGACAATGTAGCCATTCAGTATTATAAAAAGATTTCCAAACCAAAGTTATATTATACCTTTGACTGTTGAACAATCAATTCAATTTTACATCATTTCTATTGCTTAAAGGAATCATTGTACGTTACATTAAAAAATGAGGATGCCAAAGATTACTGTTTTGGAGAATAGTAGAATAAGAATAAGAATGTAGGATTCTATTTTAAAAGATCAGAGATAAAAATGCAGTCACAGAAATTACGGGATTGTAAAATATTGAAATAAAATATCATATTGCCTCAAATCAAGATATTTTGGTTTAGAATTTTCCTTTGCAAAATCTGAGGATATATAACCAATTCCATGGTTTCTGTATCTGTTTCTATAAAAAAAACACCATTACTTTCTAGGGTATTATTTTCCAAGGAGAACGTTGCAGAAGATGTTATTAATGTTTTTTTGTCTTCTGATTACAGGCTGATCAGCTAATGTTTGCATTACATTTTGTGAAAGGAATGCATCCTGAATTTTTTCAAAACAATGTAAGTCTCATAGCAGTGCTTAACCCTTTAATTTTAATTGGCCATTAATGCAGGAAAATCTGCAGTTTTACACTTCTTGCCTTTCTGCTGGTTTTTACATTATTAATCCTTGACTTATGACCAGTCATCCAGCGACAATTTGAAATTACCATGCCGCTGAAGGACTTCGGACCCACACCTGAAGTTACGGCCATTGCGGCATCCCCCCCCCCCCAGACAAATGATCAAAATTCGAGCACCTTGCCCATACTTAAGACCATAGGAGCACTGCACCTAATTTCACCTGATCATCTTTCCCCCATCTATATGCCCTCAGGGCCCCTTGCCATCCTGTGCTCTGCTGCCCCAGCTGAACTTTGCCGCCATTTTGTTGCTTCCACTGCTGTCAAGGTGTGACCAAACATGGATGCTGAGCTGTATGTGGCTGGCTTTGTCCTGTGGAAAAAAAAGGGGGGAGCACAAAGCAGCCCCTCTTTGAGCTGAAGCGCATCAAAAAACGGCCTCTTTTCACTGTGCTCCTGCAGTGGATCACATGGAGCAGGCTTTGAGCTGGAAAAAAAACCCCCTGAAAACAACTTTTTATCTCTCTTAAAGCCAGTTGCATGGGATCCAGGAACACAACAAAAAGAGGCATTTTAGCTTTCTCCAACTCAAGAGGGGGCAGCTTTGTGGGGTTATTTTGTTGTTTTTCGCAGTGCAGAGCCAGCCCTACATGGCCCAAGAGTGTGACAAAAAGAGATATTTTGGCACATTCTGGCCCTTTTCAGCTGCTTTGTGCTTTAAAACAGGGGTCTCCAACCTTGGCAACTTTTAGACTTGTGGACTTCAGTTCCCAGAATTCCTCAGCCAGAGTTAAAGGAGGAGTTAAAATCCACAAGCCTTAAAGTTGCCAAGGTTGGAGATCCCTGCTTTAAAAAAAAAAAATGCTGCACAAAGCCAGCCCCATAGGGCCCAGCAGCCAGACCTAGGCACACCTTGTGAACATTAGAAATGAGAAGGTGTCAGGGAATGTCAGCAAGGTATTGTGAAGGGACACCAAAAGTGGGAGGAAGAGAAGCAGGCGGGGGAAATTGAAGGCAGTACTTTACCTTTCTGGATGCTTGGGCCTGGAAGAGAACAAGCCCCACAGTAGATTGGATTGGGAAGGCTAACAACTGCTTAACATTTGCTTAACGGCAGCCTCAGGGATTGCTGGGGCTGCAGTTGCTAAGCAATGCAGTCATCTGATGTTTTGCTTTATGACCAATTGCTTAGCATCTAAAATTCTGGTCCCAATTATGGTCATAAGTCAAGGACTACCTGTGATGTCATTTTTTTTTTGCTTTCAAATGTAAACTGTAGTTAGATAAATTCTGTTAACCTCCACGAGACTGTTAAGAGCTTAAGACAATTTTTGGAAATACTTCAAAGATCCCCTTTTCAGTATGATCTGAAGGTTAATATAAGATGAGGACTACAATTTTGTAAAATATACTGTTTATTATAGTTACTGTTAATGTTGGTGCCAATGTAATGTTGTACTGTAATCGGTATTAATTGAACAAGAGGATGAGAATAGAAAAAATGTACATGGACATTTGCCACTATTGTACCACTCAGATGTATGATAGATACTGTAGATAGATAGATAGATAGATAGATAGATATGGATGTTTATTGGCATCTTCAGTATACTGCTGGCTCATATTTAAATGAGATATATAAATTTATTTGACTACCTATCTTATTCCTATGACTCTGAGAATAAAACCTCAATACTGTAAGACACTTTGCAACAAAGTTCCTCAAAAATATTTTAATTCAACAATCAACACAATCAGTCAGGCTAATCTTGAATCGTATCTGAGTGCCTGAGGGAATAGTCAAGTTTTTTAAGCTTTGGAGAACAGAAATTGGATTGAGGCTATCTTAATCTCTAAAAACACATTATTAAATGAAATAAATATTTTGTTGAGAAGGGGCAATTTGGAATGGAACAGAGCTATTCCAATTTCAAGTATGCCAATTTAGACATTTCTCCATTTTCTCTTTGAAAACATCAACCTTAGCTTTAGTTTGAGTATCTCCATTATGCTTTAGCATTTTTAAATTTTTATTGTTCTTACAGGAGTGGGACACATTTACTGGTGTGATCATTGGAGATATGTTAAGAAAATCAGTAAGTGTCACTTAACACCTTTTTCTTCCCAGCACAAAGTAGTATGTGACATTGTATTTCTGACAGTGACAAAAAGTATACTCTGCCACAATAAGAAAACTATACTCTGCCATAAATTATACTCTGCCATAGAACAGAATAACAGAGTTGGAGGGAACTTTGGAGGCCTTCTGGTCAAACTCCCTGCTTAGGCAGGAAACCCTATACCATTTCAAATAATTGGTTATCCAATTTTTTCTTTAAAATTTCCAGTATTGGAGCATCTACAACTACTGAAGGCAAGTTGTTTCACTGATTAATTGTTCTGTCTGTTCTAATTTCTCCTTAATTCTAAGTTGCTTCTCTCCTTGATTAGTTTCCACCCATTACTTCTTGTCCTACCCTCAGGTGCTTTGGAGAATAGCTTGATTCCCTCTCCTTTGTGGCAACCCCTGAGACATTGGAACACTGCTATTGTGTCCCCACTAGCCCTTCTTTTCATCAAACTAGACATACCCAGTTCCAGCAATTGTTCTTTATATGTTCTAGCCCCCAGTCCCCTAATCATCTTTGTTGCTCTTCTCTTGCACTCTTTCTAGAATCTCAACATCTTTTTTACATTGTGGCGACCAAAACTAGATGCGGTATTCCAAGTGTGGCTTTACTCCAAGACATTATAAAGTAGTATTAATACATTGTGTGATCTTGATTCTATCCCTTTGTTTGTGCAGCCTAGAACTGTGTTGGCTTTTTTGGCATTTGCAGCACACTGCTGGGTCATATCTAAATGATTGTCCACTAGGACTCCAATATCCTTCTCACAGTTACTACTATTGAGCAAGGTACCACACATCTTGTATCTGTGCATTTTGTTTTTCTTACCTAAACGTAAAACCTTACTTTTTTCACCATTGAATTTCATTTTGTTCAAGTCTCTCAAGACCATTCTGTATCTTAGGCCTATCTTCTAGAGTGTTGGCTATTCCTGTTAGTTTGGTGTTGTCTGCAAATTTGATGAGTTCCCCATCTATCCCCTCATTGATGAAGATGTTGAAGAGTACTGGGCCTAAACAGAGCCTTGGGGTACCCCACTGCATACTTCCATGTAGATGCAGTTCCATTGATGACTACACGTTGAGTGTGGTTGGTTAGCCAGTTACAAATTCATCTGGTGGTGATGCTGTCTAACCCATATTTTTCTATTTAGTTAGTTTACTTTATTATCATTGCACCTTGTATAATGAAATTAAATGTCATCTTCATTTTATCAAGTAGTATGTTATGGTCTAGTTTATCAAATGTCTTATTGAAGTCCAACCAAATAAATTATATTGACAGCATTCCTCTGGTCCACTAATTTTGTCACTTTGTCAAAGAATGCAATAAGATTAGTCTGGCATGATCTGTTTTTGACAATACATGTTGGCTTTTGGTTATTACTTTGTTTGCTTCTAGGTGTTAGCTGATTAGTTGCTTGATTATCTTTTCCAGAATCTTCCCTGATATTGAGGTCAGGCTGATAGGTCTGTAGTTTCCTGCATTTTTTCCTATTTATTTTTTTCTTTTTTGAAGATGGGAACTACATCAGCTCCTTTCCAGTCCTCTGGCAGTTCTGCTGTGCTCCAGGATCTTTGAAAGATATAGTTCATTGGTTCTGAGATCTCATTTGTCAGTTCCTTCAAAAACTTGGGGTGTAATCCATCTGGTCCTGGTGATTTGAACTCGTCTGGGATAGACAGATGCTCACTACCATTTTTTCCATATTTTAACGTGTTCCTAATCCGTTTTTTTGTGGTGCTGTTTTTGAAAAATTGGATTGTTTTTTCTCTTTGTGTGAAGACAGATGCAAAAAATGAGTTAAGTAGTTCTGCTTTCTCCCTGTTGCTTGTCACCTTCTTGCCACTTTCTCCCAGCAATGGACCAATTGTTTCCTTGCCTTTTTTCTTGTTTTTAACATATTGGAAGAAGGTTTTTTTTGTTATTTTTTACTTTTGTCACAAGTCTTTGTTCATTATGAGCCTTAACTTTCCTTACTTCATCTTTGCAGGTTCAGGCTATTTGCTGATATTCTGCCTTAGTTATGTGCCACTCTTTCCATTTTTTATATTTGTCTTTTTGTCTTTCAATTTATCAGAGAATCCTTATGCAGCCATGCTGGTTTCTTTTGGGAGCTGTTATTTTTCTACTTCATTGGTATTGTGCTAGACTGGGCTTTTATAATCTCACTTTTCAAAATTTCCCAAGTTTCTGGAAATCCTTCCTAAGCTCTCTCCAAGTTTATTGAAATTAGCTCTCTTTAAATCCAAGACTCTAGTTTGAGTTTAAACTATTGCTTGTGCTTGCATAATAAGAACTTTTCAACAGAAACTTTTATATTTAATAAAATAATCAATGTTTTAATATTAATTGTTACAGATAACTGTTTTTTCAAACATTTGTTTCTGGTATCTGGAGAAGTTACATTAGACCTTTCATAATTCTGTTATTAGTGATAAGTGTTTACTTCACGGGGGTGTTTTGGGGAAAAACAACAACACATTGGGAAAGTTTTTTCTGGATTGTTTTTCTGCACAGTCTGCAGTCTGATCTGGTTGATTTTCAGCTTGATCTTTCTTTTGCTGGCTTCTCACCATTCCTCACTACCAGCACCCAAACCAAATTTGGTCCTGCAAAAGAAACAGTTGCAAGCCCTGAATATTTTCAAGGTGAATGCTAAGGAGAGTCTAGATATTTAAATTTTAATTCATGGGGAAGGGAGTGGGATGAGATGAGTCTAGTTAAAAGAAGCAGACTTTTTAAAAACAAAAGAAAACTTTTAAAAAACAAAACAATCATGAATTCATTAGTATTATCACTGTCTAGCAACCAGAGTTTTGGCCTTAATGTTTATTGATAAATCTTAAGCCTCACAGATACATTCAGTAAAGAGCTGAACAGAATGTGACAGCCTCTTTTATGATAACTGGAAGAACTGAAAAATGCCTGCTGAATGACTGACCAAGTCATTTGTGATTGCTCTGGGGATGAGAGCTGTCACAATGAAATAATTTGTTTTGCTTCCTTACATACATGCCCTGTAACATTTGCAATAAAAATATTTTTGTATCATTCAGGATTCCACCAAAAGCATCAGAGATCAGATTCCCCCTTGGATAGAACAAGAAAGAAGCTGGGCAGTGGCAACTCTAAAGGTACAATTCTAACATAATTTTTTTTTTGACAAAAAAATAATTTAGCTCTAAAAAAAACCCTGAGTTTTGCCTGTGTTAACAGTATTTCTTCCTCTTTCCCCAATTCTCCAATTATGTGAATTAAAAATATTATTTAAAAAGTAACTTTAGGCTATGTTTATAACCTTCATATAACCATACACTTCAGTATGGTCATTTCTAAATAGTTCTACTTGAATTTTGAAAACCTTGTCTATTTTTTCTAATCATAGTAGGTTCCTTTTTTAATCTTCATTTTACCATGCTTAGCTAGATTTAAAAACTAAAATTGACACTTTAAGCTGAGCCCAGAATGGATTAAGGTAGCTAATACATTGTGTTATGTCTCTAAAATGCCTCCTTTAAAATCTTAAATCTATTCTTTATTGTTGAAGATTCAGAGTGATCTTTAAACAATTATGTATGTATGGATCAAATAATATTATTTTAGAAATATTTTTGAAAACAACATATTTGATCGACCTGTGATTCTAGTATTCCATGTTCTGTTCTGCTTATTCAGAAAAAAATGATGTCCCAAATATGTTTCAATGAATTTAGACTATTGTTAAGAAATATTTTTATAATTCCATTCCTTTTAGTATCTAATTGTAATAGAAACAAAATGAATAACCTGAAAATTAGCACTATCAAGGGAAAAAAAAACCCACACATCACATCAACACTGATGTGGGGCGAGCTAAACAGTAAACTGTACCTAAACAGGGTCCAGACCCCACATTCACTCACAACTGATGAGTGTGATGAGTTACCTAGTTGATTAGTGAAATGTCTGCAAGCAAAGTTCAGAGAGCACCATTTAGCCTGAGCTACATCTGTTGTCTTCTTTTGATATATAAATATATACTATCTAAGCTCTTTTGAGATTAGATATTAAGAAAGGGTTTTAATGTAACATTTAGCTTTGTGAAAATGAGCTAGTTTAATTTATCCAGGCTCCCACTGAGGTTTTGATTGGTATTCTACTTTAATACAAGAAACCCCACTTCTACACATATGGCTTTACAATTGTTATATTGTCTCAACACACCAGGTACATTTATTAAGCCATACAAGAACCATGCCTTGAAAATTGATGAAAACAACTATTCCAGCATGGTTTTACACGATTGCGATAAATACATTGTTTGAGAATTAAAATGCTATGACAGTTAATTATTATTTTTTAATTCAACATAAAAAATAGATTCCCTCCCCCCTCTTACATGTAAACCTGTTGATTTGTTTTATAGATCTCTCTCCCAACTTTGTATCAAACGGTTTGCTTCCAAGATGCAGCTCTGTGGCAGCCTTTCTCACGGAGCTCTGTGTGTGAACAAGAATTTCCGTCTATTATAGCAAATAGACTCTCTCTATTTCAGCAGGTATTTCTGGACTTACAATTTTAGACAAGTATAAATCATATGCAAATTTTAGGGAGGGGGCGGGGGAGGAGAGGAGATTAGAATATTTCCCCATCCTTCTTCTCTTACACTGCTGGATTTCATGTTTATTCAAAGCATGCTTTTGCAGTTTTTATGGCATAATAAATCTTATAAAATACCAAAGAAAATGTGGCTCAATTTGTTAAATGCGAGCCTACTGGAGCTGTAGATTCAAATCTCTCATTTTTGTTGAGCCAGGGTAAGCAGTTTTGGATGCTTTCCCCCACCCCCTGCTGTGAAGGATCCATAAGTCACCAATTGAATGTACAAGCCTTCCATATTAACATCTCTTATTCAGTCACTGGTATTCTCAGTTAAAAAAAACATTGATTGAGCCAGAACTGAAAATGTGAATACTTTAAGTATTCATCTTAATAATGTGAAGACTGAAAACATCGGCTGATTTTTTTTTTTTTTTAACAACAAGTTCTGATCTCTGCAGTGATGTCAACAGCGTTGTAAAGTTGATTCTGTAAATTGCTGACACAGAACTGGATTGTAAACTTGAATTACAGATAAGGTTGCCTTCTGGTCACTTTCTTAACCAGCTGCCTTAACTTACCTGCAAGAACAGATGAATAGAAACAAACATGAAGTGGTCCATTTGTTTACACTAAGGTGAATAGCCTTCCTATAACCAGAGGCTTCACCTTTGACCTGTTAACTGGGTTTGTTTTTTTCTTTTAAAGTATTGGTTCAATATACAAAAAAACAAACAAACCCAGGGGAAAAAATAAATGCATGCAAACAAAATCATGCTTATGAGAGCTTATTCAACTTAGTTTCCATATCTTGACCACATTAAATTCATACTGTTCAACTTTTCATGGTATTGATCAGTGGTGAAATTCAGCCTGGACGCACTGGTTCTATCGAACTGGTAGTGGCTTTGAAGTTTGGACCTGCCCACCCGCCCATGCCCTTTTCTAACTAATTTCCCCTTCATTTTTTCCTGTTTTACTCACCTAAATTGCCCAGAACAGCTGTTTTGGGGGTCTCTGCAGCTTTCCCAATCACCTGGGCTACCTCCGGAATGGAAAAACTTGTGTTTAGAAGCCGCACGGCAGCAAAGCATACCAAACTGGTAGTAAAACCGGTTGAATTCCACCACTGGTATTGATAATAATGACCACCCTTTCCTCGATGCATGCAGTACATAAATATAGAATAGGCATAGATTGATTGCAAGTTGTAAATCTGAAATCATGCCAGAGGACCATCTTTCTATTGCTTCCCATACTCAATGTTCTGATATACACACATCATTAAATTACATTGATCCAGATTAACAAGTGTATACGTAGATAGCAAAGTAAATTGAGGCAAAGTATGAGCAAGCCCTAAAAACCCACCTATTCCAACGAGCCGGCCTGGCCTGATACCAAAGGGTTAATTAATTTTAAACCTAAATTTT
>JAEANM010023137.1:0-11437 GCA_017656035.1 Myanophis thanlyinensis
TCCCTAATTTGGTGTCGAAAAAAATACGAATGAATTTTATTTCGTTTATCCCATAGGAAAGCATGCCAACCTATCTGTAAATCATGTCCTTCAATTGTTAATATCCTGTTATTTTGTAATTTTACCCATTCTTTTAGCCATAGCAGTCCCGCTGCCCTGTAATATAATTCCCATTTTGGGAGTCCTGAAAACAGGGAACTTTTACTGGGAAAGAAATGAATGCAGAGAAAACGAAAGCAAGGCCTGGCAAAATTGCAGGAAAACATACTGTACATATCAAAAGAATCCCCAAAACCCTCCCCCAAGGGTCTGAAGAAGATTGTCCAATCCTTAGTTCTCATTGGGCCATGAGGCAGGCATCTGCAGGTATTAGTGACCGTTACTTCTCTGGGATGGTTGGCCTTGACCAGACATAAACATCTTGGCCGAGGAATGCAGAGTCCAGTCCATTAATCGTATACAGAGGCCTCCAGACACCAGCTCCCACTCCCCCCCATTACTATGGCAGCCGATAAGAATGAAGCTTCAGCAGAAAGTTGGAGGCTTCACAGGCCACCAACAGTTGGGGTTGTCCAAGGAAGGAGAAAGGGAAAATCTGAAAGGAAGAGCTTCTCTGACTCTCTTACAAACCTTCCCACTTGCAGGACCTGAGGCTGGAGTTGATGCAACTTCCAAGGAGAAGCTGAAGGGATGAAGGCCACTTTGTCCCTCCCTGGTGGTTTAGTGGTCAGTTTCAGTGCTTTCACCGCTGCAGCCTGGGTTCAATTCCCACCATGGAAAGCTTTTGCTTCCAAAAACATTAATCATCTTGCAGGTGGAATTTTCAGGGAGGCTCATTTTCATAATGAAATAGACTGAACTGACCAGAAAATTGCCCTACATTTTCTTCTTTTCTCTTTCTCCCCACTCTTTGGTCCTCCTAGAAGACTTGACAGAATCTCCATGATCCCAGTCTGCCTTGAACTTTCAAGAAGACAGATGATGACAGCAGGAATCCCAAGTGACTTGTATGGTGTAAAGCTGCCTATGATCCACTAGGGGGAGACAGGTGGGTGTCAGCTCTTCATGTAGCCAAGGTGGAACCAGGGGCGAAATCCAACCAGTTTTCCTACCGGTTCGGTGCGCGTGCATGCGCGCCAAACACGCTGCAGTGCGGCTCTTTAAAGTGCTGTTAAGAGGCTCCAGAGGCAGCGGGGATCATCAAGAAGGCTCCGCAGACACTCAAAACAGCTGATTTAGGTAAGTTAAAAAAAAAACGGAGTGCGTATAAGGAAGAATAGGGACTCAGGTGGGAGGGCGGGGCCAATTTCAAACATCTACTACCGGTTCTGCTGAACCGGCTGAATTTCACCTCTGGATGGAACCGTATCTCTGGAGCAAAAGTCTGGTTGTTGATCAGAAGGATAAGATGCTTCAAGTTCACCCAAGAACGTTTGTAGGTACCCTTCCCTTATTTAGCAAGATGGCTAAGTGGGGAAATTGAAGGACAAGTAATGCCATGTACCCTGTGTATGCATTTGATTTGAATCTCATCCCTGTGGGCACTTCTTCCAGCTGATAGTGATTCTGGGGCTTTGGCTCCAGCAATCCTCATAAAGAATTAAACTAAAAGCAGAGAAAATGTAAGGTGATATCAGTGCCAGCCATCAAAAGCATTTCTCGTTTCTCCCATTGAAAGAAGAATCCAGGATGAAAACTTCATCTGGTGATGCTGCCTGTACATCCAAGAAAAGCAAAAGGTGGAAGACATGCGCCAGCCGGGACTCGAACCCGGGTCGCAAGATTGGGAACCCTGCATGATGCCCCTACACCACTGGCACAGCTGTTGAGAGTCTGTCTCAAGAGAAGCAGCATTTATATTCAGGGTTTCTCTTTTCCCATCTGATGGCAGGAGAGAGAAAAACACTAGGTCTCGTGACCAAGGTATTTTTATTGCTGTCTAGCCAGCCCCAGCCATGGGTGCTCAGGTGGAGGGAGCCAAGAGGGAGGCCTGTGCCAGGTCTCTGTGGCACAATGGGTTAGCGCATCTGGCTGTTAACCAGAAGGATGGTGGTTCGAGCCCACCCAGGGATGGGCCTGCTTAGTAAATTGAACAATATATGAATGGATTGTTTATTGATTGGGTTCTTCATCCTGGGACTGCAGTTTCCACCCACTCAATATTTTTTCTGCCAGATTTAATTATTTAGCCATCTGCTTGAATATTTTTACCTCCCAGAATTAAAAAGAATGGCTGAACCTCTGCCTCAGGTAGGAGAAGAAATATCAGAAAGGTCCGTGAATCTTGGATGGGTTTCATTTTGTTCTGGAATTCTAACCAACAGAAATTTTGGATCAGGTCATTGAAAATTCACACAGAGCTTAACCTACCTGTTTCTTCTGATAAGCTTTCTCCACCCTCCTGCTTCAGACTGTCTTGACTGGAAATCTTCCTTCTGTTTCCTAAGGTCATTCTCACATGCCATTACAAGCTCTCCCAACACATTCATGAAGGTGTGGAGTGGGGGAATAGTTAGCTCCTCAGTAGATAATGTAAGCCATTGGTAAACGATGTCAGATCGGTTTTCCCTGTATTTCCTTCTGCCTAGGAAGAATTGGAGCCATTGATATGTAGTGGTTTTAAGACCAATTGACCAAGAAAACTAATTTAATTGGCTTCACTGAAAGGCATTCCAAGTCCTTCCAACTTGATCAAATGTGCTTCAGTTGTGCTGTCAGTCAAACGTTGTGAGATCTCATTCAGAATTCTGCAGAAGACGCCCATTTTGTTCATTGGATCTCTTTGTTAGAATTGGTGGAAGAAAACTATCAAATTATTATTGGGATTATCTATTAATAGGGAAACTTCTTTCGTTGTTTAGGGTGTTGCGTCTTTTGAGGAAGTGCCCATGAATTTCTCCAAGGAGGAGTGGTCTCAGCTGGATCCTGACCAAAAATAATTTTAACTGAATCTTAAATTATATTTAACTGATTTTTAATGGAATGGGGTTTTTGTTTAAATGGATTTTTAAATTTCTTAACTGTTTTTAAATTAACTGGCCGTAATCTAATTATTTTAATTTGATTTTAATTACCTTGTATGTTTTTAATGGCTGTACACCGCCCCGAGTCCCTTTGGGAGAGGGGCGGTATATAAATGAAATTAATAATAAATAATAATAAAAAAGCTCTCCATAGGGAAGTCATAGTGGAGAACTCCAGGAATCTTTTTTCTCTGGGTAAGAACATCTGTCTGTGTCCAGAAACATAGAGAAGACATTGGGGGCTAGATGTAACCATCTTCTTTTGATAAAATGAACCTGATAATACAGCCATTTTTAAACCTTTATTATTTTTTAGTACAGGTACAACCTTGAGGTGCAACAGGCCATTTAACTTTCAAAATTACGATAGACCCCTCCAGAAGCTACCTATGATCCCATTTCAAGGTTAAGATGGCTGCAGCAACCTTGTGGTCATTCACTCTGCAATTCACCATAGGTTCATCTGCAGTGCCCTCCCGCTTTGGTTCCTCCATCCCATCCTGCCAGAACCCTTCAATGCTTGGGCCAGCTCCCCACATGCCCATCACACCCCACACTTACTTTCTGAAGCTCTCTGGACCTCATATTGTGGAAGGAGGGCAGGTCATGTATCCCAGAGCTGTAGTTTGAAGCTGTTTGTGTGCCGCCATTTTGTCCCTCATATTTATGGGTGGGGACAAAATGGCGGCCACCACACAAACTGCTTTCTTTTGCTGCCTTAGAGAGGTTTGCACAACGCTGCAGAAGCTTCTGAATGCTGCAGAAACCTGCAGCACTATGAAATATCTATTAAGGCAGCAAAACAACACAGTTTATTAATTTTTATTTATTTATTAGATTATTTATTTATTAGATTTATATACTGCCCCTCTCCCGAAAAGGGACTCGGGGCGGTGTACAACCAACAAAACAGAGAACAAAATAACATCAAACAAAAGCAAATTGAAATAATTAATGCCCATCACACCCCACACTTACTTTCTGAAGCTCTCTGGACCTCATATTGTGGAAGGAGGGCAGGCCATGTGTCCCAGAGCTGTAGTTTGAAGCAGTTTGTGTGCCGCCATTTTGTCCCTCATATTTATGGGTGGGGACAAAATGGCGGCCACCACACAAACTGCTTTGTTTTGCTGCCTTAGAGAGGTTTGCACAACGCTGCAGAAGCTTCTGAATACGGCAGAAACCTGCAGCACTGTGCAATATCTATTAAGGCAGCAAAACAACACAGTTTATTTATTTTTATTTATTTATTTATTAGATTTATATACTGCCCCTCTCCCGAAAAGGGACTCGGGGCGGTGTACAACCATCAAAACAGAGAAAAAAATAACATCAAACAAAAGCAAATTGAAAGAATTAAATTAAATGGTTGATTGCAGTTTGTCCCTGCTCTGTGTGGCGGTGACCGGAATGCTGTTGCCATTTTGTGGGTGGGACAAAATGGTTGCTACTTTTGAAACTGCTATGTTACACAAAGAAGGAAACCATTCCAATGCTCTGGAAGGCCTCAGAGAAGGGTGTTTGGCCTGGTAGGGTGTTAATCATTAAGGCAAATGGGGAAAGCCCTGTTGGGACCCACGGCATGGAAGTGGAGCATGGGGTGACTTGGGGGATGGTGGAGGCCTTAGAAGGGTAAGAGCAAGGGAGCCTGGTCCTGTACGAGATTTCCAACACCCTCTCCCACACGGGAAAATCACCCAGTTTAAATGGTGACCAGAAAAATGGCCCCTTTTCCATAGTGCTACAGAATGTGTGAAGTAAAATTCTGTTGTGACTAGCTTGTGGCTTGAGGTGATTAGTCTTCTTTGGTCAATAGTTAGAAGCATCCACTGCTTACTCATTCCCTCTTGGATAAGGGAGAAAAGAAAAAGGAATGTTCCTTGCTCTGGAAGGAAAGCTATTTCTTGTACATGCTTGGAACTTGAAATGCTGAGAAAAAACTGTTTCTGCCTGGTTTCGAACCAAGGACCTTTTGCGTGTTAGGCAAATGTGATAACCACTACACCACAGAAACTAGCTATGGGGATGCTTCTCAATAAGCATATCCATATCTTTTGCTGCCATTCCAGATTGGTGTTCATTATAGTATGAGAGCACTTAAAACTCTGATATTTTTTTTTAGAGGTGTGCACCCTCCAGATAGAGTGAAAGGTGTGGGAGTGAAATTTAAGGCATTCTCAGGCTGCTGATTCAATCCTGCATTTCAGGAGAGTTTTTAATTTTGTAAAAGATCCCCCACACAAGCCATTACGTCACAAGCAAAGCTAAAAAGTGGAGGAACCTAATTGAAGAGGTCATGTGAAGATTCAGTGCTTCCACATAGAGTCGTACCACTGATCTTTAGGGATTTGCCCATCTGGGTGCATGTGGTTATTAGCAAATCTTAGGACCATGATGGCAAACCTATGGCACGGGTGCCACAGGTGGCACGCAGAACCATTTTGCTGGGCACACAAGCTGTCGGCCAACTTAACCTCCAGCTGAGCATGCACATGTGATTGTGCATGCACGCATGCGCGATTGCAGAGACCCAGCTAGTCTTCGGGCCTCCACTGTGCATGTGCGCCATTGAAGCAGGAAATCCAGCTGGTCTTCGGAGCTCTCCTGCGCAGGCACACGCAATTGCTCATGTGTGCGTGAGTGCTTGTGCATAGTGTGCATGCATTGCACGTGCAAAAGCTGCATGCATGCGCAGACTGCAGTTGCACATGCAGCGCATGTGGGGGAAGCTGCACACAAGTGCAGATGGCATGCGCAAAGCATGTACTTTTTGGCACTCGGTAAGTAAAAGGTTTGCCACCACTGTCTTAGGAGGTTAATAATAGAGGCAAGCAGCTGATTTCAGAAAAGGCTGTCTAGGAATTTTTTTCTGCATTCCGTCTTGGTTAAATTGGTGAAATTGCCAAACCTTCTTCACCTCCTATAAAGAGCTTCCACAAGATGCTGGAGCTGCCTCTCTCTTCTGCAGAAACCTTTTGTCCCAAAAGGAACAAGATTCCCACAAATGGACAATACTATGAAGCGTCACTCAGCTTTCTTAACTTGCAACCTATTTTACATACTGAGGCTGGCATTGACCTGACCTTGTATTCTCAGTAGGAACCAAAATCTAGAAATAATTTCCCCGTCTCTCAGGCTTGGAGCCTTGTCTGCTTTTTCTTCTGGGAGGAAAAGCCTAATGGAGCAGATGCCTAAACATTTAAGTCTGACAGGAAAAAAATATTGAGAAATTGGGAACTGTAATCACAAGAGGAAGAAGCCGAATGGATAAACCATCCATTGCCTTCATATATTGTTCAGTTTATCAAGCAGGCCATCCCTGGGTGGGCTCAAACCACCATCCTTCTGATTAACAAGCCAGACGTGCTAACCCATTAAGCCACACAGTCCCAGGTCTCAGATCCCACCTTGGTACCCTCAATGGCATCATCCTCCCTCAGTCTGAAGACTCATATCGGAAGCCTAGGTTCTCTTTGACTTTCATAGCTTCTGTTCCATTTGAAGTCATGGCTCTTTTTCTCCCACTGGAATTTACCTCAGTGAATTCCAACAAAACCTCTTTCAAGGCTAGTTAGCCAGGAAAGGAAGCCTGGAGAACCCACAGCTTCCATCTTCATTGGAGGATTATCTGATCCAGCCTGGAAAAGCAGGTCCCAGGATTCTCCTATTCTGAGACATAGTGCATTTTGGGTACTCCTCACCCATGTCAGTGCTTTTCCACCTTGGATGGAGGCTCTGGGCCTCAGCTTTGGACCAATGACCTTTCAACTTTGGGACCTTGAAGAAAGAGTGTATAAGCGTCTCCTCCATGTCTCCAGTGCAGGGGATGCCAAGAGAGAGCTACCAACTGCAGCAAGTCAGCTGGAAGATAAAGGTGAGTTCATACTGGCATATGCAAATGACGTATGCAAATGCTGGAAACTCTGAGAATGTTTCACGGAAGCCACCTTCCCCATCTGAACCCGCCCCCCCCAGGCCCGAAAACCTGGGTGAGCAGGACGAAGGTCTCTCTGCAGGCCACCAGCCGTGGGAGTTTCCAAGTGGAGAGAAAGTCTCAAGGGAGGGGATGATCCTGCTCTATTGAAACATTTCCTGCAATTGGAGTTGATGCCCTTTCCAAGCAGAAGCTGGAGGGATGAAGGCTGTTTTGTCCTTCCCTGGTGGTCTAGTGGTCAGGATTTGGCGCTCTCACCGCCATAGCCCGGGTTCGATTCCCAGCCAGGGAAAGCTTTTGCTTCCAACCTAGCCATCATTCTGCAGCTGGAATTTTCAGAGAGGTTCATTTTCACAGCAAAATAAGCAGAACTGGCCAGAAAATTGTCTTGTCTTGTCTTGTCTTGTCTTGTCTTGTCTTGTCTTGTCGTGTCTTGTCTTGTCTTGTCGTGTCTTTCCTTTCTCCTGTCCCAGCTCTCCCTACTCTTTGGTTCTCCTAGCAGGCTTGACAGAGTCACCATCCAACTAGCCTTTCTTAGAATGTCAGGTAGGGCAGATGATGACTTGGATGGTGCAAAGTTGCCTGTGACTCACTAGGGGGAGACAAGTAGGGGGTCTGCCATTCACGTAGGCCGAGGTGGAGCTGTATCCTATGTCTCTGGAGCACAAGGGGTTAAAGGCTCTGTCTGTTAAGCAGAAGGGAGGTGTCATGGTCATCGGATCCCGGTTGGAGAGGCCAGGGGCTGAGGACGATGCTGTCCCAGGCTCCTCAGGCATTGCAGAAGGCAGTCGACCAGATAGAGAACTGCTACCCTCACAGACATGGGATGATCAGCTGTGGACAGGCAGTGGTATGGGGAAGCAGCAGATCCCCTCTGTTGAGGAACAGCTTCCTCCCCCATTCAATCCAAAGGCAAGGAGAGTAGAGTGGAGGCAAGCTCAAAGGATGGCTGCAAGGCTGCTTGAGAGAAAGTCACCCTATGCTTCCTCACAAGGAACACCTAGTATGGGTTGACTTAAGGAGAAACCATGGGAGTCTGTCTTGTCAGGAACAATTGTTTTCTTTGGCTTACACTCCCCTGGCTTTGGAAAAACTCAGCCTGGAATCTTCCTTTTGGCTTGTGCCTTGGCCTTGGCCTTGTGCACTTGCCTGACTCTGTGGACTTTCCTTGCCCCATGAGGTTATACCTTCTCTTTGGACTTCCTCTCTGCCTTTACGAATTGGTTTTGTTTGTCGACTAGCTTTTGTTGGTGGGATGACTGTCTTCAGGGAAGTGTGGGGTGGGGCCTTACCAGCCATTGTAGGGCCATTTGTTGTGGCAGCTAACAGGGCAATGAAGGACTCTATCAATGCCTGCCTCTGCCTAGATGACCTGAGCCATAACAGATGGGGTGGTTTTGTGTCCAGCCAGGAACACCTGTAGGTGCCCTTTCCTTGACAAGATGGCTGAGTGGAGAAATTGATGGACAGCTAATACCTTGTACTCCTTATGCATGGGTTCACATCCCATCTCAGCTGCCACCTCTTCTGCTGATAGTCATTCTGGGGCTTCGGCTGTGGTTATCCTTTCACACCAAAAGCAGAGGAAGACCCCGGGTGCCAGAGTAAGGAAATTCTGAAGTTATTTCTACATTTTGCTTTCTGCTGAGAATGCAAAGTGACGTCACTGCCCGCCATCAAGAGCATTTCTCTTTTTCTCCCGCAAAAAAATAGAATCTTGAGGTGAAAACTTCATCTGGTGATGCTGCCTGTACATCCAAGAAAAGCAAAAGGTGGAAGACATGCACCAAGCAGGACTCGAACCCAGGTCGCAAGATTGGGAACCCTGCATGATGCCCCTACACCACTGGTACAGCTGTTGAGGTTCTGTCTCAAGAGAAGCAACGTTTATATCCAGGGTTTCTCTTTTCCCATCTGATGGCAGGAGAGAGGAACACACTGAGTCTCGTGACCAAAGTATCTTTATTGCTGTCTAGCCATCACCAGCTACGGATGCTCAGGTGGAGGGAGCCAAGAGGGAGGCCTGTGCCAAGTCTCTGTGGCGCAATGGGTTAGCGCGTCTGGCTGTTAACCAGAAGGATGGTGGTTCGAGCCCACCCAGGGACGGCCTGTTTGATGACATGATCCAGAGCAATGGTGATGGATTGGATACTGCACCCAGCTCTTCATCTGGAGGCTTCAATTCTCACCTTGTTGATCCTTTTTCTCACTAAATACTTTACCACCTTCTGTTTTTGTTTTAAACCTTCCAGCTTGCAGAAGGAAGAAGGCGGCAGATGTATTCACAATCGGTGACTAGGGCGAAAGGGGGAGGACTCTCCCCACGTGTCCTTGGGGTTTCTTCCTTGGGAGGGAGAAGGGCTGGAATGGCACAAGGCAGCCCTAAGCCGTCCTCAGCGGGAGCTCTCCAGGGTCCTGAGCCACCTGCTTCTTACTTCTAGGAAAGCAAAAGGGAGGAGGAAGAGGAGCAGCTGAAACTCAGATCTGACTCACAACTCACAAACTTAACATTTATGCCTCCTCAAACGTCTGGGCAGTTGCTGAGATGGTTTGCCTGCCGAGTAAAATATGCAGGTCGGTTGAGAAGAAGCAGAAGCATTAAATGCAGAGGGGCTGTGGCACTCCAGGCCAAGAGATGTTAAAGGCAAAACAAGACATGGTTGATTGTGCGGCTGCCAGCCCAGCGTGGGAAAATGAAAAGTGCTTGGGCGTATTTTTTTTTGCAAGCAGGCAGCCATTTATTAGAAAAGAAAATCCCCCCATTGGTCTCTGCTGGTGTGGGGACCGAAGCCAAAGCCTGCGTCTCTGTGGCAGGGAAATGCTCCTCTTGCATCCATCTAGTTGCTATTAGCACTGACAGTGTGACGCTCCCCCTGCACCCCCAGAGGGATGGGGAGGGAACCCCCTCTGTCCTGCGTCAGCTGCTACACCCCAGAAGTGAGTTGAGGCGAGGCCTGTGCCTGTCTCTGTGGCGCAAGGGGTTAGCGCATCTGGCTGTTAACCGGAAGGATGGTGGTTCGAGCCCACCCAGGGACGGCCGTGTGTGCCCCACACCCCCTTGACGAGGTGGCCGAGTGGTGAAGGTGATGGACTGCTAATCCATTGTGCTCTGCACGCGTGGGTTCGAATCCCACCCTCGTCGACACCTTTTCCTTCTGCAGGATTTGGGATGTTGTGTGTAAGGATCAGTCCCACTTTGTATATTGGAAGGATGAAAAGCAAAGCAATGTTGCTATTTTTGCATTGTTTGTGCTTTTTTTTTTCTGGGAGAGAATTGTGCTTTTATTGTGAAGTACCTCAATTTCTGTTCCCTCCAGCACCAGTGAAGTACCTCAATTTCTGTTCCCTCTTAGGCTGTTTTTGGAATTTCTTTCTTTGACAAGACACATACATCACCACTCCAAATAATGTTACAAATATTGGTTGTTTTTTTTCCTAATATTTTTCATAGACAACTATCCATTTGGCTTCTGGCACCAATGAAGAATAATTGCCAGATTGCATTATGGAACCCAAACCACATTTAAATGTCTGGCAATATGCTACCTACATACATTGACCAGGAAGGCACCCAGTTATTCTTATTAATCACAATGATCTCGCTTGAATATTTATTGTTTTTAATTCTGTTTTGCAACAGACTTCTAAACCATCTCTGGATTTTTGGCATATAGTGATTACGGTATATAAAAAGACTTCTATAGGTAGTCCTCAAATTACGAACACTATTGAGCCCAAATGTATTTTGTTAAGCAAGACAAGTTAAGTGAGTTTTGTCCTATTTTACAACTTATCTTGCCACAGTTGTTAAAGGTGAAGGGAGTGGAGTGGATTCTACAATTTCAGGTCTTCACAAAAACCCTGTTGACTGAAAAAGTGGATCCTGGACCTACATTATGGTTCTATTTCCTGGGGTTCTACTTTTCTATGTGTAAAGAAAGGAAATTATTTACTGTATTTATTTACTATTTTGTTATAAATCGAAATTCAGTAAAATAAGCAATTGGTGAAAGTGTCCTCAATTTCAGTCCTGACACACATATCAACTCCGAAAGGCCACAGAGGCAAAGATATTCTAACTAAATTTTTCCCCTAACCTTCAATTATGGATTGTCCTAATCTTAGTACAGGTGTCCTTGACTTACAACCACAACTGAGCCCAATATTTCTGTTGCTAAGCAAGATAATTGTTAAAGTGAATTTTTTCCTGTTCTATGTCTTTTTTGCCACAACTGTTAGGTGAATCACAGCAATTGTTACATTAATACAGTTGTTAAAGTAAATGATTTTGTTTGTCAGAAAGTTGCAAATGTGATCACATGACCCTGGGACACTGCAGCCATCATAAATATGTATAGTTGCCAACAGTTCAAATTTTGATCATGTGGGGATAACTGCTTTCTCAGTAGCTGGCAAACCACACTGAGGAATGCAAGGTCAACACAATGATCCTTCTCCAGGAAAGGTGAGCTTTAAGCAC
>JAEANM010023138.1:0-11437 GCA_017656035.1 Myanophis thanlyinensis
ATGGAAATATATGCCTCTGTCCAGGAATCAGGTATTTTTACACCTTCCAATATATCATTATACAACTGTAACAGAGTTGGTTCCAAATTATCATACAATGTTTTAAACAGTTCCCCCGATAGTCTATCTGGACCAGGAGTCTTTCCATTTTTTTGTTTTTGGACTGGCAGGGCACTTTCTTATTTGGGTAGTATCTTCCCTGACCAGGATGTGTGGCTTTTAGTCTTTTGTATCTGGTTTCTTTACAGCACGCTCCAAAGCTCCGAGGACGCTATTTTTCCGCTCCTTTCCCCTTCCCTCCTGATTCAACAGATTTTCCAAAGTCCCTCACTTCAAATTAGCAACCAAGGTACGATACAATATTAAAACTTTTTAGTTTGCTGAGAAGCTAACCAATCCAATCTATCTTTCTTCTTTGAAGTTTCTAAGGTTGATGTGCTTTTAACATTTTTTTTACCCTTCAGTTTCTTTCTTTTCCAGGTCTAACATTCACTCCCAGATTTTTAGTTGCTGCTTTCTTGGGAGCTCAGGAAAAGACCCTCCCTCCACTTCAGTTGAGCCCCACTTTTAAGGGAATACTCTGGAGGAAATTCCACTACGAAAATTAGAGATTTCTCACCCACTTCGTACACACTGTTACAAGATCTTTCCCTTCTTCTCTTCTCTTCCGTTCCAGCTTGTCATGGCTTCAGTTCAGCCTGAATGGCTGTTCTCTCTTACACCAGATAAAGGGGTTTTCTTTGGATCAGACCAGGAGACTGCGCTCTCCTCGTGCTTTCCAAAGCATCCCCTCTTTCTTCATCATCTCTCCAAGATGACTTGGCCCCCATGGGCTTCTCCAAGTGGGAGAAATAGACGGGATTTTGCGGAGCTCTGCTAGTCCACGTCTCTTCGCCAGAACTTCCGCTGCCTTCTCCATTCTTTACTGTTTTTAAAGAGCTTCTGACGCTCTCTGTTTATCATTTCAAGGTGTTGTATCTCCTCTTTGAGCTTTGGGTCTCCTAGCTGTGACTGGATGTGAACAAGATTGCGTTCCTAACCTGTCCATTGGAAGAAATGCCCTTCCATGTCCTTCTTCATTGAGCGGATACGCTTGGGAGAAATCTTATCTTTGGGTGTGTTGCATAGCTGTTGCAGCCTATCCCAGGATTTTTCATGCCATTTATAGCAGGTATCCCAGCTGCTGGGATAGTCCTCCCACAGGCATGACTGCATGGCTTCAGTAATCTTCCTTTGCTGCCTTAAGTCATATGGTTTCTGAGATATCTCTTTCTTATCTGATTTTTGGACTTCGGATTCCATGTTTGTGTCGAGGTTAGATGAAGGGGTCAGGTTTTCCGGCACACTAGACACGTCTGCCATGACTAGAGAGGTCTCTGTGCTTGGGGTTGGCAAAACTTAGATGCTTTTGAGGAAGTAAATGCAATTCATTCTTTGACCACTAGGGGGCTAGCTTGTGGATAGCTCGAACAAGAGCCTGTTGTTTGCAGAGTAGTCACCAAGGGGTGCTGCTTGTGGATAGCTTGTATATGAGGCTGTTTGCAGAGTAGTCACTAGGGGCGCTGCAGCTGAGACTAATGCTTGAGGTAACTGGCTAATGGTGTTTCCCTTTATGACAAGGTTAACAAGGGGCTAATGCAGGGGTGGGGAACCTTGGCTCCTTCATGACTCATGGACTTCAACTCCCAGAATTCCTGAGCCACCCATGCTGGATGATGAATTCTGAGAGTTGAAGTCCACAAGTCATGAAGGAGCCAAGGTTCCCCACCCCTGGGCTAATGGATGCCTTGTGAACTCTTAGGGAAGGGTTGCATTGCCAATTTTCAAGCAAAGAATCAAAGAACAGCTGGTAGTAACTGTAAACATCTGCTATAATTCCAGGTCTCACTTTGTAAGCATTCTGATGCAACAGCGTCCTGAAGGACCTTGGCTTTTAAATGCAGATTGGGTCAGCCTGACTGAGAATGCCGGATTATCAAGCAAATCTAGGAATCCTTTCTCCTAGGGTGACCAAGCGTCCTCTTTTGCCCAGACATGTCCACTTTTTACATCCAGTCCGGGGCGTCCGGGTGGGTTTTATAAATTCATGAAAATGTCCGGTGTTCACTCTTTTTCATAGGACCATTACGCGTGTACATAAATTGACTGGCGCTTTGCACACAATACAGTGGTACCTCTACTTACAAAATTAATTCGTTCCAGAAGCCGTTTTGTAACTTGAAAAATTTGTAAGTAGAGACGCATTTTACCTTATAAATGCCTAATCCATTCCAAGCCCCCCAAATTGACATTCATCCCTATGGCGGCGCTGGATACTGAGGTTATGGCGTGCCATGCGATCACCCATAGACACGTGTCTCTGGGTTAATGGAAATACTTTTCCGAGCATTCCTGCCAATTTCACAACCAGGACTTTCGCACGAAGCCAAACGGTGCATCCATCACGGCAGAATTGCAGACTTTGTGCCTCGCAAAGCATCATGGGTTGAAGCAAATGCAAATGAAAATGCTAATTTTCAATCTCCGTCATTCTATCGGCCAGCTAGCCCTCATCCTCTTTTTGGGAAATCAAAATATGGTCATCCTACTTTATCCATTCAATTTCAAGAGAATTCTTCCCATTAGTCTTTCTTATTTCAAGCAAGAAGGCTGAAAACATACTCTTTTCTTTGGCCCTTCTCACTGGTAGCTCTAAGCAGCTCTTTTAACTGTTCTGTTTGAAGCGCAGACTGCTTATCACAGGTAGTTAAACTCAACAGAAAGGGATAATTATAGATTATTTCTTCAGGTATTCTCAGTCAACAATTTACTTACTGAAGGGATTCTTCTGAGGTATATAAAGTCTGTTCCCTTTCGTATAGGTGAAAAGAGATATTCTGCCCAGTCTTGGAGATTGAAAATGGTCCCTGGTTTGAGGGGAAAGTCCCAGCAAGATTAATTTGAAAAGCCCCACTGGCCAATTAGAAACACCAATGCAATCACATGGCATAAAACTACATTTCCCAGAAGTCTATCCCTTAAGGGGATAGTTCTTAATTACTGAACTATTTCCCCACAACCAGCACACTCCCCCAGGCGCTAATGAATTAACATCCATGTTGTTCTTTTAATAAAATCTAAGTATTTTTTTATTGCTTTCTTCCAGGATTTTTTCTTCTTCCAATAAAGTCTTCGGCTCAGGGATTTCTTGATGGTTTTTCATTCAATCAGGTCTAACCTCATTTAACTTTTCAGAATCAGAATTCTTTACAATAGGTAGGCCATCAAAGGAACTATGGAGAATATGATAAAAATGATGTTTGGAACATCCTTTAAAATATAGAATTCCCTCTATAATGAAAACTTTTAAACTGACACACAGTTTAAAATGTTTTTTCATTAGAGGGAATTATAGACAGGACTAAGAACTTTATGCGCAAATCTGTTAACACTACCTGGTATAGAATCTGGCAATATATGGGAGATTACATGGGAGAGTTTAGATGTGTAATTTGAAAATAAATTATACAAACAAAACTTAAGTCATTCTAATTATCAGAAAATAATTATTTTATTACTGTCCAGAATTCCACATATGCTCTCAAGACTGCGGCAAAATATCCAGCGTTGCCCGGGTATTTATTTATCCCAATCCTTTGAATCCAAAATACACACTATCACTTTCATTTCAGCAGTCTAGGCATTTGACTTATGCTGGAGTACACAAACACACCAAGGGGTGTTAGGGGTGTCTTACCCACACAGTATTTTTTCCAAAGAGTAAGTCATCTGTGTAGCAAGTTTGGTTAAAATTCCTCGAGGCATTCGAGTTATGCTGGAACATACATACATACACACACACACACACAACCATTTTTATATAGAGAGAGTTTAGGATCAAAATCTACAGTATCCATTGAATGGAGGACTTTGTTCCAAAATGTCCTGCAAGTTTTAAGAAAAACCTATGTAGCTGAAGTGAAGCCAAAGGAACTGAAATAGGACATACTTCTTATTCACATCTGATAGAATTGTTAACCCAATTTACTGTATTTTTTGTATGGAACTGCATCTAATTAAGTTATAATTCATGTTGAATAAAGCCTTAAGACTGCACTAAAAGAGTTGAAATAAGCTAATATAATTTTAAAACTAATCATGGATCATACATGTATTATACATGGAGCATTACCCTGAAACATCACAAAAACAGATTGAAATATAGTTCTCAGAAGCACAAGTTATTTATTAAATGTTATCTTTATTTCAAATAGACAAAAAGTTTCCTTTTAACGATAGGATTTTTGGTAACGTGCACGAGCACCAGGTCCACCAAACTTCTTGGACTCACAACGTCGAGGATCAGCAACTAATAAGGTCCTATCATACTGGATGAGGATATCCTTTATTTCCTTCTTAGAAGCTTCATCAACATCTTGAGAAAAATAAAACATCTGTATTAGATTTCAAAACTATTGTTTATAACCAGTCCTATAATATTGCTCAGAAATGGTAACTTACAGGAAATATCAAAAATAAAATCTGAAGAAGCACTTAATTTATATGGTCAATATTGACTTAAGTATACATAAATGAGATAAAAACAACAAAAAATAAAGTTAATGAAAACTTACATTTCTGGTAATAAGCCACCAGTGCTTTGGAAATAGATTGCCGAATTGCTGTAGAAGAAATAAGTAAAATAAAATATTACATTGAAATAAAAATGCTGCACGTTGCTAGTAAAAATTAAATCAGATATATTAACTGTGGAGTCTTTGTGGCAATACTTTTGATTTACCATTAGTATTTATTTGTATCTCATTTTTATTTTTTACAAAAAACTCAATGTGGCAAACATATCCAACCCACCTTCTATTTTCCCCACAACCACCAGGGGGTAGGGTGGAGAGTGACTGGTCCAAAATAACCCAGCTGGCTTTCAAGGCTAAAGTTTCAAGCTGGCATCATAGTCTCCTGCTTTCTAGTCTGGTGCTTAAATCTCTAGACCAAACTGGCTCTCTGCTATCTATACATATGTATGAACGATGATAAACAGCAATAATCTGCTACACAGTAATCACCAAATACAATATAGCAGACTTCCTTAAACTTGCAAATCAGGTAAATCAATCTAGCTAGGGGTTAGTAAAATACATTTCGAAATATCCGGTTAGAAACTGATTAATAAACTAACACAGGAGATAACAGATTTTATACTGTTACTGTTATATTTGGATAGCTGATACATTTAATAATACACTTTTCTGCTTGTAAAATGAGAGCTGCTCATACCGTATATCTGGGCCACATGGCCACCACCCTTCACACGGACTCTTATGTCAACTCCTGCAAAGCGCTCTTTGCCCAAAAGAAGTACTGGTTCAAGCAGCTGGAAAGAAAAAAACTTTTAGTTATAATCCTAAACAAGTTTCCCATTTAATACACAAATGTCTGAATAAACATACATTAGATTTATAGAATACAGGCTATCAGTATTCTTTGAATTCACTATTTTTACATCACCAAGTGAAATTATAGTAAAATATTCTATTTCCATTGAAGAAACTTATATCTTGCCATCTTAACAATTCATCCAATTATTTTATTCCAACACAGTATCCTTAAATAACTTATCCAAAAGTTACAACTAATTTGCATGCAATGACATAGAAACAAATAGAACCATTTTATTTGCTTTCAATGCTTTACACTTTCAATTACTGTATTCTAGCACAAAAGTACTGTATACCAGGACTAAACAGTACTACTGGCAGAAGTCATTCAAGCAAACATCAATATAACTCTTGCCTAGTTGTCCAAAAATGTATGTAAAACAATGGAACTTTAATGACAATACAAGGGATTCTGAATAACATAGATAAAAGGGTTTTACAACAATGCTAAGTATCTTTATCAAGGGACAATTCAAATCCACTTGAATATCACTCTCCTTTTACCAGAACTATGTTTTTAAAGAGAGGAGGGGGCAAAAACTATTATAAATGCATACATAGACACAAAATGTATTATACATAAATAAAAAATAACTTACTTTGTATTGGAGAGTTCTGGGTTCAATCATTTCTAGAGGCCGTCCATTCACCTTAATAAGCCCATTTCCTCTTTTGCAGTGAGCAACTGCAGTAGCAGTTTTCTAAATGGGGGTTGGGTTGGCACAATAATAAAAATATTAGGCAGTTATAACATTTAAGACAGATAAGCACTATCAGCATTGCATCAAGTATAAACATCCGGAATATTCCACTATATACACCACTGTTAATTTTCACTGTATATATATCTTGCTATTAAAACCAATCAACTGAAGCTTTTATCTATCCCACTTTAACATTGCCATGAAGCAAGAAACCTAATTATAGAGGCAATTGTCAATCAACTGATAGGAAACTCAAAAAAGGAGTCCAGTGATTACAAGCTGATCAAACTTTTGAGATAAGCAGTTTCTATTGCAAAGTCACTGAACTTATGCCATACCCTGATTTATTATGTATTAAGTTTGATGCCCATGTCACCTCAGGGAGTCAATAGATATTTGAACATGAACATGAAGGAAGCGCCTTCACAAAGACAAGCAATCAATTCCTATAGTAGCAGTCATTTTGGTTAAGGTCAAAGGATGACGGGAATTGTGGTACCCTCTTTCAATCCTAAACCCCCACTCAACCCTAGAACAAATCTAAGAGTTTATCCGCCCTTCCACCCCACGTGCCGCAGTTAAAGCGCCGCACGCGGAATAGAAAAAGCGCCAACGGAGCCCGTTTTCCTTCGTCAAGGTTTAGGCCAAATCCCGGCACTCAAGTGGGAAAACGTGGCTGCGGAAGAGTGCAATTGCACGCATAGAAAATGAGCCGGGAAAGCCGGCCAGGCCAAGACAGCTTTCCGGCAACAAGACCATCCCGTTTCCCCTTCAATTTCTCGACTTTTTATGGCGGAAGAGGGGACGAGTTAGGCCCGTTCGAACCACCACGCGAGCCTCACCTTCCTGCCGAAAACCTGAACGCTCTGGAGGGGCCCCTTAGCCGGCATGGCGCCTGAAGGAGACAGAAAGACAAAACCAAGAAAGAAAGCGAGTGACCAGATCGAGACTCTACTCCGCGCCCTCCGGTAAAGTTTGGACTAGCGAGAGCGACACTCAACCCACCTTCTGCAAAAGCAGCAGCGAAAGAAAGAACAGGGTTTCCCAACTAACTTTCCCAGGGGCCGGTTCGGCCGAAAAAAGTTAGCGTCACTTCCGGAAGCGCGACGCCTTGCTTTCTGGTTGCTGCTCTGACTTCTGTTTTGTCTTCCAGCTCTCGTTTCTGTGGGCGATGCGGCTTGCTGGAATAGCAGTTGGTTTCGGTGGTGTCTTTCAGTGACAGAAAGGGACTCATTCATTCCTCGTATTGGCGGTTTTTTTAAAATTAAATTATGATTTCTATCCACGCATTTTAAACACGAAGAAGGCTGTCAAGGACAAGGTTGCATTCACATGGCTGACCATGTATTTATTAGGTAGTTATGCTTAGTTTAATTTCGGTGTCTTATGTAGACTCAGAAAACTTGTTTGAGAAGATCAGCCGTGGGTAAACATGCGGAAATGCATGCTTCAAATCTAGGTGAATGTTAGAAGATCAGTGTCGCCATTAAAGCCATCTGACCAGTTAACTTTGGCTTGTTTTGTTAAGTTTAGTCACTGTTGCAGTATGATTAGCAATTTGTTTTCTCTGGAGCTTCAAGATATTTAATACAAACTGGAGGAGTATTTCCTATATTTAATAATGATGTCACATTGGTGGTAACAGGTAATTTGAGTTAGCCGGTATAATGGGACCTTGTATTCAGCATTTGGCTTTAGGACAAGGGAGATGACCATCTATTATTTGCCTGACTACAGATACGATATTGAGGGAAGATCCACCTCTCCTAGAAGAATGAAATATTTTAGGAAATATTAAAAAGGTAGAATATTATATTTCCCTAGATCAGGGGTAGGCAATTACGGCTCCTTCATGACTCGTGGACTTCAACTCCCAGAATTCTAGGAGTTGAAGTCCACAAGTCATGAAGGAGCCGTAATTGCCCACCCCTGCCCTAGATGATAAAAGAAGAAACAAGTTTTAAAGAAAGCAAGCAGCTGCCTACCCCTAGCAGTTATTTGTTGCCCATTAAGAAAGACTGAGACAGCCTATCTGCAAGACAAAAGATCTCCAGCACCAGGGTGATGGGGTTAAGACATGACCCTCCAGAATATAATAGAGCTCACCACATGGCCACTTGGGGAGATTGCATCACCAAGCAAACTTCAACCAACTCAGGCAACCTACAAAGTTAGCTCTGACCCCTAGAACAGCCAATAGAATACATGTTCTTGCACAGGAACAGGAAGTTCAAGTGCAAAGCCCAAGAGAAGGTATACATTCCCTTCTGTCTCAACTCCATATGGTCAGCTGCCCAGAACCATCCATATGCTTCTTCACCATTAAGCCATCTTTCCTATCAGCCTCCATGTTTCCAGTATCTTTTTCCCAGCTTGGAACTGAACAAGATGGCTATTTCTCCCAACAATATATATACAGTAATTTAGCAGGATTTTGCCTAGTTCAGTTTGCAAATATACTATCTTAAGTGGTGTAGAGATACTGATCCAAGAGGAGATCCAGTCTTAAATGTTATGTACTGATTTCACATTAATTTTTTGCCACAGTGACCAACTTACAATGTAGGCTTATATAGAAAGTGATCAGTTTTTGTAATTAAAATTCATAACCATATAATGAATAACTGATGCCACTCCTCAACAATTGAAGGATACATAAGAACACAATAATGCAAAAAGACAACCTGTATACAAGTAGTCCTTGACTTACAACCATTCACTTAATAACTAGTTAAAGTTATAATGGCATTGAAAAAAGTGACATGACTGGTTTTACCATGACCGTTGCAGCATCCCCCTGGTGATGTGATCAAAATTCAGATGCTTAGTAACTGGCATGTATTTGTTTCAAGTTTCAAGTTTATTAAATTTATGTACCGCACCCTCTCCCAAAGGACTCGGGGCGGTTTACAGCAAGTAAAATACATAGAAATAACAATTAAAAACCCAATATAAAATAATTAAATTTGCTGATATATATTAAAAATTACAGTTAAGATTATAATAAAATGAATATAAAATTAGAGTTAAATTAATAATTAAAAACTAACCACAATTAAAATTTGTGGCAGTTACAGTGTGCCAGAATCATGTGATCACCATTTGCAACCTTCTCAACTGGCTTCCAACAAGCAAAGTCAATGGGGAAAAAGTCAGGTTCACTTAAGAACCAGTTGATTCACTTAATAACTGCAGTAATTTGCTTAACTATAGCAAAGAGGGTTGTAAAATAGGGCACAACTCATTTAATAACTGTCTTGCTTAGCAATGGAAATTGTGGTCTTCACTGTGGTTTTATGTTGAGGATTACCTGTATAATAATAAATGCTTTTCATTTCTGCTTTTCCATTTGAACAGATGATTTGCCAGAAATCAGTAACATGCAGTTAATTCAGGTTGCTAAGACTTTAAAGAGAGGATTAACTTCAATTGAAGTCCTAATATCATCAGGACTAGTTAAATAATTCAGTTCAATGTAGTTCAATTCAAATTGTTTTAAATAGATGATTATCAGTTATTTTTCATTTTAAATCTTGGAAGTGCAAGGCACTAGTTAGAAAGAATGATACCCAAAGGAAAATTTGGAAACAGTTCAGACATACAAGCTCAATGATTTGGCTACATTGTGATATAGTATTAAAGAGAATTCCAGAAATATAATGCTAAACTATACTTTAGCTTGTCTGTTGAACTTTAAAATATATCCAAACTATTTCTGATCCTATGTTTCACCTTCCAAAATTTCCCCTTCCCTGGCCTCTTTACATAAACAGTGGTGCTATTTTGTTCTTTGAAACAATTGGATTAAGGAGTATTCTATTAGAAGCAAAATCAAACAAACATAAGTGGAAAATCTGCTGTCATTGAGCAGGTAAGGAGGTACAAATACTTTGAAATTATTTTTCAAAATACTGCTTCCTGAAGGGCACATATAATAAATGTAGGGACTTCCTGTTTGGCGTCTTTGCAGACAGGTCGGAATCTGCGATCATGCGCGGTTTCAATCTGTGCTCACTGCCAGAGCGCCTCGAGCCACTTGGCTTCGGGGCTATAAATCATCCCTGTAGAGGTGGTGAAAAGGGGGGAGCTGCCAGGGGTCAAGGAGAAATTGCAAATCTCCCCACTGGCTTTCCCTTTCCCGAAGGCAGCTGCAGCCGGTGGTCAGAAATGGCCACCTCAAAGAAGAACCAGACAGGACAAGAATGTGCAGGAGGATGTTGGTAAGGAGGAAAGCTTGATTACCGGATTTATGAAGAAAACATCTATGTAAAATACCCTGGAATTTGGACTCTAAAGATTAATGCTATCCCCAAAGAATCTTTTTGAAGCAGTGAAAAAGAAGGGAAGGGGGAATTTTTCTTTCCCATATTTACAATATAACATTATTTACTTTGAATATTAAGAAGAAGCGATCTAACAAAAGACTGTTATTAATTCCTTTGGCCACGAATAGGCTTTTTTTTAAGCTGAAACAAAGTGCCAAAGGGAAAACTAAAGATTTTTGAACATTTCAACTTTTCTAAAAAAAAGGAAAGCAGAGAGGAGGGGTAAAGGGTGGCCTTTGAAAATATGGAGAAACTACCTGGAAACAAATAGAAATAATTTAAGATACATTATGTTTATTCTGTTTGAGATTATCAGAGGACCAGAACCTTGATTTTATGCCAGAGTTCCCCAACCTTTTCAGCTTTGCGAATCAGTGGGGGTGAGGAGAGGGGAAGGGTCTGTGCACACACTCTGCTCATGCAAATGGAGTACACATACACACGTGCGCACCTGTTGCTCCCGCAAGTGGGGATGTGTGCATGAGTTTACCTGCCATTTCCATGGCCCAGTTCCAGAAGGCTCAAGGCCCAGTAGTGGGCTATGGCCCACATGTTGGGAACTCCTGTTTTATGCTATTGTTGCAACTGGAAACTTTTCTAAAAAAATACTGAACACACAAATCTTTATTTAAAATAAATTATAAATATAAATAATTGTATTATAAATTAAATTTGGTTATTTTAGACACCCTCTCCCAATTACAGCTGATTGACTCATTCTATCTAGCTGAGAAGGATGCTATGAGTCCTATCTCTCAGGGAACTGAGAGCCTGAGAAACAGGCCTTCTTTAACATGTTGCCTGCCTTATGGGACATTCCCCTCACAAAGTGAAATCAGTTCCACCCCTCCTTATTTTCTGGAATTTCTGCAGGACCTGGTTTTGACATCAGGCCTCAGGATCTCAGAAGACTAGTGAGATGTTGAGGTCCATTGCTAGTTGAACTGTTTGTGTGTGTTTGTATGTGTATTTA
>JAEANM010023140.1:0-11437 GCA_017656035.1 Myanophis thanlyinensis
GCTGTGAACCGCCCCGAGTCCTTCGGGAGAGGGGGCGGTATATAAATCAAATAAATAAATAAATAAAATAAATAAAGAGGAAACAAAATTGTATGCAATTTTTATTTTATGAACATCCTTTTCCTAGACTTCTTTTAGTATCTAAACAATTAGTCATAACTATCCGATTTCCAAAGTTTCTTCAGAACAGATATGCTTACATTTAAAAAATAAATAAATCTACAATTCTCTGAATTTGGGGGAAATCATCAGGATTGTCTTAGAATCAAGATTCTATATTTTATCAAAGGGGCAAAAGATGTCTGTCACTGTAAGCTGTGATCTTAAGTTCCCTTCCAATATAAAAAGATTGGAGTGTAGTTGAAATAAGATACTTTTGCACTGACTGCCATTAGTACTACATTGATATGATCTGCAAAACAAAATTTTCACTAGTTTGCATAAATCAACAAACTTCCAAGTGCAATTATACATACTTGTACAATGATGCAGATAATGAGGGAGAGGAGAAGGAAATGAATATAGCTGAAATATCATAAAATTGCTTGTCAGATTTGATCAACTCAAACCTTGAGATCAAATGAAGCTTTGCAGATACTGCTCAATATTTCACAAGATTTTCAAGAATTTAGCCATTTTAAGACCATTATACTACATGTACCTGTGTGTGTGCGCATTATTGTCATGTCACACACACACACATGTATATGTATACATATATGTGTGTGCAGAGAGAGATCTATAATATCAGATATCTGTAATATGATGAGAGAGATGGTATCATGGGAACCCCATTGCCAATATATAGGCTATGGTTCATTTCAAAACTACAGGCTCAGATAGAGAAGTTATGTAGGGCATGATGCAGAGAATGCCAAAAGACTCTAAGAGATCAAACATCTATTGGAGACAAGAGCTCAGCCACCTTACAGTATTTTCAGATGATTCCATCTGCCAACTGACAGTCCATTAGCTGGTACAGGAAAAGATAACTGTACCATCAATAGCTATTATTGCATTTCAAGGCCAAGGTATCTGTTTCTTTAGCCAAATACTTTTAATTCCCTGGTAGAAAAAAGGTCATTGGTTATTTTATCAGTTACATTTATGTTCTGTCAGGAGATCAAGATGACACATTTACTCCTCCCTTGCTACACTTTTTTGCCACAACTATCTATGAAGTAGGTGGGTCAGAGAGTAAATGGCTGGTCCAAAAATAACTCAATGGGCTTCTGTGCTTGAGGGTACATTGAACGTAGATCTACCCAGGTTATTCCAAAACTTAGCCACTATATCATAGTAGCTTTCAAACAACAGTTGATACATGTTTTACTACCCTCAGCAGGTGGCAGCACCTACTCAACTCTGATTGAGCTCAAAAGTTAAGCAGGACGACTGCTGGTTAATACTGGGATGTAGCACATCAAGAGGAAAGCATCTTGGAATTTCAAGGCTGTGGGCTAGGCTGGGAGGCTGAAAAACAATCCCGGAAGAAAGTACTTCCAGGAAAACCATATATGTGCTACCAATTTACTACCAAGTAAATTGTATAGATATGGTAACTGGGAATCAAGCTCACCTCAAGAACATCTGTATTTGTAGACAGGTTGACCAAAGCAGATGATTAGACAAGATTTCCTTCCATTCCATAATCTCTATGATATTCTATGATGAAATTGTTGGATTCAAACTTTTGTACCAGTACCTGATTTCTCCAGTGACTGCCTCCTTCCAAATTCCAACTCATGGAACATTTGAAAAGGAATAAATCCTCCAAGTCAGTTCAGAAGTTTGGGAAAAAAAGAAAAAGCTATTGTGAGAATTTTTTTGATTAGAGACAGGCAGGAGTCCTTGCTAGGCGTATCCTACACAATTGAAAATGCTTTGTTGTAAATCTTGATATATTAATAATTAAATGTGCTTTCCCTCTCAATCTGTGATATATTCCCTTTCTAATGGATATAGCTGTGGGAATTTGGAAATTGCTACATTACAGCTATGTAACTTTAATTTTACAAGTACCAAAAATAGACAACTGAAAAAATATATAAGCTTGCTGTTTCCAATTAAGAAGAAAAAATTTTTATTCCCTTTCCACTGGCATTTTTGGAAAAATAATAAATGGTAAGATGGAGAATAACCAGCTAGGAAAAACACCAGCATGCAGCTCTCAGGGCTTCAATATAAGTATGAGATGGAATGAGATAATATTTTCTGTATCTAAGCATAGTAAGCATAGAACTCTTTACATCCCTTTTCTAGCTGGGCCATAAGATAAATATGTATTTTTCTTCTTTCTAAAAAAAATATGTGTATGTATAAATATGCACATACTCATGTTTACTTCTGTTCTTCTTATCTGTTGTACTTGTGTGATGAGTACATGCATTAGGAGACTCATATACTCCCTTCTGGGAGGGAGAGGACTTAGAACAGAACAGTTGCCAATGTTCCAAGTCAGGGCCTATCCACCTCTCAAATACAAAGCCTTTATTGTCATTGTACATCATGTATACAATGAAATTGGTTTAGCCTCTGCTGGTGCAGTCCATACAAGACAACATGAATTATATAAAGGATAATCCTTATACAAGTAATTGGGGGGGGGGAACTAGTCATATGTTTTCATATGTACATCGTATTCTGTGCAACATGTATATTACTCTGGTGTATGATCTTATAGTATATACCAGTGGGGGCAAAACTGTTGCACGCATGCCAGAGGTGGCACTCAGACCCTTCTCTGCGGACATGCGCGCCATCACCCCAGTTCAGCTCCACCGCATTTTTCTGTGGCATTTCTTTGTCATTTGCACAGAAACAGAAGTTTGTGGGACTAAAAAAAATGTCAATCAATTCCAACATCTCACAAAAGAAAAAGATCTGAGTTGCTTTTCCTGCAAAGCTGCAGTGTTGTGATTTCGTTGTCTGGCACACACATGCACAGGTGCATGTGCACATCTTGCAGTTTGGGCACTCAATCTCTAAAAGGTTTGCCATCACTGGTATATACATATTACACACTACAGTAACACCAATGAAATTTGTGATGCTATATTGTGTTTAGGAGTCTTGACAGCCCATGGGTAGAAGCTGTTTTTAAACCTTTTTGTCCAGCTGGCTATACTTCTTCTGCCCGATGGTAAAAGTAAAAAAAGACACTGGCCAGGTATGAATCATCCCTAAGTATTGTCCTTACTCTACTAAAACAACAAAACTTGGTGGTGTCATCCAGTGATGTTAGGGGGCAACCAATGGTTTCTTTGCCGAATTAGATTCAGATTCAGATTTTATTTATCACTTATACAATCATACATAGTACAATATTGCAGGATTCAAGAAGCAAGAAGGACTAGCAGCTCCAAATTTTAAACTGTACTATCATCCTAGTAGTACAGTTTAATATGGATCTCAGAATGGATTATATTTCTTTATGGTTCTGTAATTTCTATGGAAAGTACAGGACTTCCTTATGGTTTGCAAATCTTTTTGGATTTACACAGATGGAAATAAACAATTTATAAGAAACCATTTAATATACTGAATATTTGGGAGAAATATAGAAAAACAATGTCATATTTTTCCCCTTCATTTCATTATTTGATATCTATTTCTATGAGGAGGAGAATACCCCAAACTCAGGAGAAAGGCAATAATTCATTCAGATTGCAGGTCTTAATTATTCACAAGCTGAAGTAAAGTCTTCTGATATTCTAAGTGCACAATGGTCCAGTCTACCTTCATTCATTTCATATAAGTAGTTCAGCACAAAAACAATTGTAGAAACATTTATAGATTTGACAGCATTAGAAAATCTTACAACATACTATTATATTGGGTTTAATTTATAAACTGTTAGTGAAATATGACTTTGTTGGAAAATTGCATGATTAAATGGATGCAGAATTTTATATAGTAACAGTGAAACAACAGTAAGATTTTCAATGAAATAATTTACTCTGAATATTATACTCACAGAAAATTGCTACAAGATGTTATATCATTGGTACATTACTGCTGTCTTGGTTGCTAAAATGTTTAATTCTTTTTCTAAAAAGTATTGGAAGTGCAGTGAGCAATTGGAATCATTTTGGTGACAATGTAGATGTTTTTGGGAAATTGTTCATATCAGAATGAAGTGAGTTGTGAAAATTGAATTCCATTTGCAACCAAATATATTTTTTAATTTTTTTATTAAACTATATATTTCTACCAAGTATACTAAGCTAGTTCATATATGTCAACTGCAGCAAAGATGCTTTATGCTTCTTGTAAATTCAATTCATTCCTTGGAAGAATGACGAATCAAGTTATGGGACTATGCTTTGGTTTCTGAAATAATTTCACATTTGAAAAGTAAATGTTACATAGAATTCAATTCTAACTGGAAACTATTCTTGAACTGCAATGCATTATAAGGATTTGTACCATATCCCAAATGGTGGTGGTGGTGGGAATGTTTATCTTTAGATTTCCTATTTCAACTGTATAAGAATTTATATTCCTAGTGTTGAGCTAATTTCAGAGGTGAAATTCAGCCGGTTCACAACAATTATAAACAGTTTGGAGAACCGGTTATTAGAAGAAACTTCCTTCCCCCCCCCACTTTACAGGGTTAATCCTGTAAATAAGGCAGTTGTTTCTAGCCTAATCTTTATTGCCTTGCTTATAGAAACTGACTCTCCCCTTATTACATTGTAACTTTGGTGAAGTTTAATTCTTTGCTTGGTGATGTTTAATCCTGTGTTTATTGGTGGGATAATTTTCCCTATTCAGCTTTGTTTGGAAGGAAAAAGGTTAATCTCTGTTCCTGAAAAGAAGCAGCTTCAGAAACTGGCTAGTCTATTTGTTCTGGTAATTGGTTTAAGAAGCAACAGCTACTCTTTTGCTTCATTATAGCGTTAATTGCTTTCTTCGTGATTAGGCTTATCTCAAGTGTTTACACTTGAGCTTGCCTGGGGTGTGAGCTCTGGCAGTGAGCTTGTAGCTTTAGTTTTAAAAGAATTATTTGTATTGTGTTTAAATTTTGTCCTGCTTCATGGTTTCTTTTTCTATCTGGTAAGGGGATCTCCCTTCACTGCTTTAGTGGTTCTTGGCATTGTCTTTTTGAGGTGTACTTCCAAGAGGCAGGATGCAAGCTTGGCACTGATTTTTTATTGCCTTTCTGGGGAGCATATGATCTTTCTTTAAACCTGGATGATTTTCCTTAGGATATCTTATAAGGTGAGTGAGACCAGCTGGTATCTTTAAGTGGTGAAAATGGATCTAGAATTCATTCTCCTGGATGTGCTCTTTCTGAAGAGCTTAAATGACCTCTCTGCTGAAGGGTTTCTCTTTATGAGCAAGAGTTGGCTGTTGATACCGTGTTTCTTCAAAAATACGCCTGGGTCTTATTTTCTTTTGATCCCCTCAAAAATGGCCAGGTCTTCTTTTCAATGGGTGTCTTAATCCCCCCCCCTGCATTTACTGGTATGAGGTAGGGGGGTGGGGCAAGTGGCCCCTCATGCCAGCTTCTTGAAGGATCGCTGCCATCCCACTATCCATGAAACAGGTGATTTGAAGCTGCTGCTCAGGCTGCTGCCTAGAAGCACTTTTGGGAGAGAAGGCAAAGGGGAAGTGATCAGCTTCACCTCACCCTCAACCCTCCTTTGGCTCTCCAAGGGTCTTTTCAAGAACCAAGCTTTGGCAGAGCTCAACCAGAGAAGTGGCCCGAAGGCTTTTAGGAGCAAACTTGAGGCTGAGAGGAGCCATGGTGGGAGAAAAAGTCCAGTGTTGCCCCAGTACTTGTCCTTCCTCAGAAATGGAAATTTGGGAGGGTGAAACGGCAGCCCCAGGCAGGGTAGATATGTTGGTATGTGTATAAAAAGCACAAAGTGAGGGGGCCAGCAGCCATGGATTAAGGAGTTTGTGAAACTTCATGCCTACATGCATCCCTTTGGCAAGGGAGGGGAAGGGACTCCTCTCTCGGCAGTGTTTTGCTTGAAAATGTTTGGGAATCTGACCATTTCACCAGGACGAAGAGGTGGCTGGAGGCGGCATTTGCTTCAGGTTGGGCTTTCTTTGTGAGGGGGACGATCTGGGGAGCGAGAAATTTATGAAGCCTGGGCTGGCATGGGGCAGTTTCTCCAGCAAAGTATCTGATTCATCTCCAGGGCTGAGCATCCTGTGGCCTGGCTGGAGTGGGAGCGTTTTCAATGAACTTCACTCTGTTTGTCTCGTCTCCTCACAGGGTTCCTTCTTATTGGAAGGTAAAAAAAACAACAGTAGTTCAGACCTTCCAACTTCGCAAGATTTTTTTTTGTGTGAGAAGTTGGAAAGTCTCAACTGTTTTTTTAATTGGGGCAGCTGTCGCCAGCTTTTGACTCAGTCCAGCTAGTAGATGGATGTTCTTTTGAATTCTCCTGAAGATAGTGAAAGATTAAACTATTCCTGGATTTTTTTTTCTCAGCATTGGAGCAAACTCAAAAGCAAGTTTTTTGGTTTCTTGTAATTTTCTTTAGCAGCGCAGAGGGCTGGAGCGGGAGTTTATAGGCAAGCTGTCTGAGATTCAGAGGCTGGCTTTGGCGCCATTATGCTTACTGGCTAATTCCCGGCCCATTGCGTGAAGTGGAGATCTTAAAAGCACAAGCATGCCTGCTGTTCTCGGAGGCACTCGTGACACAGCCCCCTTTAAACCCGTTTCACTCAGGCAGTTCAAAGCACATTATCGGCAAGCCTCCTGATTAGCAGAGGCCGCCAATCACACCACAGGCTCCATTAAGACCATTTTCAATTGGGCTGGTTAAAAGTATTGCTGGCAAGTCCCAGGATTAGCAGAGGCTGCAATCATGCCACACAATTATTTAAGCCCGTTTCGACCAGGTTCTTCAAGATGCATTGCTGGCAAGCCTCCTGATCATAGGAGGTTGCCGATGAAGCTGCAGGCCCCAATCGCCATTCCCCAGGCAGCCGGCTGCTTTGCTTTTTCCTCTTTTTCTTCATGGGAGGCTTCAGTTGTGGCACCAACAGTAGGTGGATGCAGAGGCGATGCCAATATACCAGCCCCTTTGTCCCACTGTCTCTTGGCTTGCCTGCAACTCCCCCAAACAAGCACCAGCATGGGGCACCTGGATTGCCTGCCTTCCCCATGTTGGTGCCAGTATCACCACACAATCCTCCCCAAAAGAGGGAAAAAGCAAAGCAGCTGGCCGCAGAGCTGCCAGCTTCATCCAGACCTAGCGAGGGAATTAACCAGCAGGGGCTCAAGCTGCAGGAGTGATCAGCTGGGGAGCGGCCGTGTTTCCAAAAGTCTTGCCACTGCTCAGATGACGCACAGGCATTTGTCTCTGTCCTGGGGTTCTGCCAGCTTCTGCAGCACTCTCTGGCAACACCCCACCAGCCCAACAAGCAGAAGTGCTGCGCCCAGCAAGGGCAAAAGTGGCATTTGCGCTACCCCAAGAGGCCAGCAGGCTGTAGCTCAGATGGACAGTTTCCTCAAACACCCCCCCTGCCTGCCCCACCACTTGTGCTGGCCACGACCATTTCCCAGGTTTATTTCAAGGTAGGGGTAATATTAGGTCCGCTCCCCCCAAAATTAGGGTTGGGCTTATTATTGGGTTGGGTCACGGTTTTGGAGAAACACAGTAGTTATTGAATTTCAACTATTTTAATTCCTCAAGGTGCTCTGACACCCTGCCTGATTTGTAACTACGGCTTGCAGGTATTTTTAATTTAATGATTGGTATTTAGGACAAAGAAGCTTTTTGTACTTTTGTACAGGTAATCATTGACTTACACCAGTTCATTTAGTGACCATTCAAAGTTACAATGGCACTGAAAAAAGTGACTTTTAACTGTTTTTCACACTTACGACCATTGCAGCATCCCCATGGTCACAAGAGGTGAGGCAAAGCACCCCTCGACATGAATGACATCAAGATGGCCACACCCACCCAGTCACATGACCACCAAGCTACGCCCACCAAGCCATGCCAACAGGACCAGTAGTAAAAAAAATTGAATTTCACCATTGGCTAATTTGTTATAGTCCATGATTCCAGTTAATCAGCTGTACTGGTAGATACTGTTAACCAGATATTCTTAGTTTAAAAGCTGAATACTGACTTTTAGATTTGCCTCTAAAAATGATACGACATACAGAATGTGATAATTTTCTAGGTGTCTGGGAAATACTGATAATCTGTAACCTCCACAATATTTTAGACCTCATCTTTACTAATTTATATTATACTCCCTATATTTTGCTATTTTATTATTGTTATATGTTTTTCATTTTTCATGGTTTATATGCTTTTCAAAAATGCTTTCTTTAAAAAAACAATTTTTAAAAATGAAGTTGAAGTCTTCAAGGTAAGGCTGAAAGTCAAGTCTCAGTAATATAGAAAAAAAGTGCAGAAGTAGATGACAAACTTGGAGTTCTGATATAGACACATCAAAATGATAACCATTTCACTTATTCCACCACATTTTATATAGTATATATGGGGAACGAATGTCATTTTTTGTATTACAACCCACCTGTCCTTAAATTCTTAGAAATGAGAATTAAGGATCACCTAATGGGGAATAATGGAATCACAGAGAAAGATGGATATTAGGAGCCCTTGGAAAGTATGGAATGAACTATAGTGGATGATAGTTAGGAGCAGAAGATTGAAGGATTCTAGACATACCAAGACACTAAACATTGAGCAAAAGGATATTGCAGTCCCACTGGGCAATTATCTAAATAGGATAAGCATTTTATAAGAGCTGTGGAAGACCAATAAGTGGATAATTTAGATTCTTTCTTATTACTCAAGCTGAACAAAAAGCTGGACATTTCATTTAGGAGCTTCTGCTCTTAAAACTCAATCAAGGACAGGCTAGTGATCCATAAGCAGCACCATGGAACAAGATTTCTGAAGAGAATCCAAAAATACTTTCAGCATTTTGCCAATGCATGGAAAGGGGGCAGAGTTTGGTGGGGTGGTTTTGCAGCATTTATTCAGCAAGTTTTATATTAGGGCTCACTCTATGCTGCTGACACCCATATGTGTTACAAGTGAATGTTAATTCTCCCCATCCCATCTGGATCCCATGTATGGCAACTTCAGCAAGTGGTGAGATTTATGTCCTGCTGAGGCATTCTGCAGCTTTAAGCCAGAATGTGATAGAACTCCAGATGTTAACAAGATGCAGAGACTCCTTTCTACTATTAAAAACGTGATTGTTTTACTCATGACAAAAGCTATCATATTAACATATTAGAAATGGGATTGTAATTCTGTTTTGAGGAAAGCTGAGTCAGAGCTAGATAATATAAACACTAAATAGACTTTCTAATGACTACAGTCATTACAGATTTCATCATGAATGTTAGTGCTATCCGTGTTCAAAAGTTCAAAGTTAGAATTCATAGCAGTTCTTCTGGTTGAATGTATATGATTGGATTCTATCTTGGCAAGGAAGTTGCAAATTATAAAAAGGTTATTCCATTGACATTACATGTTGAGAAATTTTGACATAAAATGGAGCATAATGCAGAGACCATATTTCAGTGGCTGCTTTGTCCAAAAGCCAGAATAATGAAATAAATTTACTAGTTTAATGATAAACTACATAGTTTAAAAGCAGAACATTCCCAGATTTAACCTCCAGCATTTTTCTACCTCAAGTTTATTTTACATAGTCTGACCATAAGATGAAGGTTAAACAATAAATACTTAATGCAACTGTCACATTTCTAGGAAAATCCATAGCATTACGTAATCTGCTGCAGAAAAGAAAGACAGATCTCTGCCTCCCTTTCAAATTTAAGCCTAACTCAGCCTGTCTTTCTCAAATACAAAGTTTTAAGGTATCCTCTTGCTTAAGGAGAATTAAAATTGAATGATCTCTGTCTTTCAGCATTTTCTTTTTTAGGTCGCTGAAAAATATTCTGGTGGTGTATTATTACCTATTGGCAACCTTTTGTCTCTCACCTTAAGTAGCACAACTTATGGAAATTGAAGATGAGACATTATAGTTTAAAGGAACAAAATATGTTCATTTTGACCAACTTGCAAAATCAGAATACTTTTTATTCTCAGTCTATTGCAATTATGGGTCTTGTGATTGTGGGTACTATGAGATTGAGTCTACAAGCCTATGTAGATTGTTCTGAGAATAATATGAACTGAAAGCAGTGCCACTGACTTCTGAAAAGTAATCTGTGATTACACTGCACATTTTAAACAAACAAATATGTACTATAGAGTGTGGATTTTTCTAAAAAGAAACAAAAATATCTTAGTTTATTTGAAATTAATCATTAAAGTGCTTAGATAAATTCTTAACACAAGACAATGACTAATTTCACTCTGGTTTAAAAACAATAGTTCTGATAGCTGAATAAGTTTCCCTTGCCTTTAAATGATTTTTTCCCCTAGCAGTTCACCCAGTATGGAATACGCATTTCCTTTATCAGAAAAAGAGCTTCTTTTAACAAGATGCAGGCCATCTGTACTTTTTTTGTACGTTAGAAAGTAGGTCTTTGGTCAATATTTTTTAAGAGGCACTTTCCCAGGAGTGCATTTTAAAAGGATTTATTTTTCTACAAGCAATTAAATAATTAAATATTTCTATACAAGTATAAATCTGTACATAGAACCAGTTTGCTGTGGTGATTGAGATGCTGGCCTAGAAACCAGGACACCACACCTTAGACCTGAAAGCCAATTGAGTGGCTTTGGGGCAGTCACTCTCTCTCAGCCCAATCCACCTCACAAGGTTGTTGTTGTGGGGAAAATAGGAGGAAAAAAGAGTATTATGTATGTTCATCACCTTGAATTACTTTAAAAATAAGAAAGGCAGGATAAAAATCTAATAAATAAATAAAATAAAAGAGCTGCTGCTTCCAAGGCCTCTGTAACCAGTGGTAACTTTCATAACATGTAGCCAAAAAGTTTAATGCTGAAAACACCATGCTACTCCGTGGTAGAGTCAATATCCTGATATGAATGCTCAATTAAATGTGGTTATTTTGGATAAGTAAAATTTTATCTCAGTTAGATTAATAGTTTCTTAACAGACTTACTCTTCCCAACTCTTCCTGTCAAATTGTTATCCTACAACATAAAACATTACATTTCTTTAAAAGTATTCTCTGCTTTTGTTGAAATTCAGTTCACACTGTAGTCCAAAGACAATGGTTAATAAAAACAGTTTAGTACATAAATATTTACAAAGATTAATAATGTGATACAATATATGTACTCACAAGATTTTCTTGTAAATTTGTTTTGGGATTGAAGCCTAACTAATTCAAAAAGAGTTTTCCCATTTTACAATCACAATATGGTTCCTAACACAGCAAGGACATCATTCCTTTTGAACTTTAAGCTGCCCAGAGTCATGGACTGAGATGAGTGGCCACAGAAATTGAGCAAACAAACAAACAAACAAACAAAGATGTAAG
>JAEANM010023141.1:0-11437 GCA_017656035.1 Myanophis thanlyinensis
TAAAATGAGGACCCAAACTGTTGGGGGCAATATGCTGACTCTGTAAACTGCTTAGAGAGGGTTGTAAAGCACTATAATGTGGTATATAAGTCTAAATGCTATTGCTATTACTACTAGGAGGGAACTTGATTGCAAAAAAATGCTACTCAGGCAAATCTGTACACCCAAAATCTTATGCAAGGAACTGTACATATATATGTGTGTGAATTGTTTTGGTGAGAGGAAAACATTTTAAAAACATTCTCACCTCGTTGCGGAATCAGCACAAAACAAATATAAGAAAAATGAAAATGGAAATGTATTTTGAAACTTGTAAATCACTGCAATCACGGAAAACACTGGTGCATAGGTATGCATAGCAATAAACATAATAGTATACTAAACAAATCACCAGTATAATAAATATAGTGAAAGCAATTAATACATATCAAGTGACATATTTGTCCATGCCTTCATATGTGCGGTAACAAAAATACCAATTATAGCTCCCATTTCTGATTTGCAGTTTGTTCTTTATTATTAATTACTTTTTTATGTGCCACCTTTGTTCTTGCAATTCTTCTCATGTTATTTGCATGGAGAAATAGTTCTCACCATGCTTATCGATATTCTGTACTGTAATTCTTCTCTCCTTTGCTGATACTCTGAGTTTTTCTCAGCTTCCTGGTATAAAAACAGGTAACTGACTTCATGTCCACCCTGTGACAGTTATAACTGTCTACATGCAGATAAAGTAAATTGATGGATGTGCTGTTTGTTGCCACAACAGCTCCTAATTTTACACTGACAAAGCTTTCTCATACTATTACTATATGCTTAGGGGTTGAGACATTTGGCATTTCCTTTCATTCTCCAAGGTGAAAGGTCAAATGCTCCATAATACATTTTTGTGTTCTGTCACTATTATGAAGTCTTTCATTTCTATGAGTGAGGAATAGGCAGATAGAAAGAGGTAGGTTTTGTGCTTCTGAAGCTGATTATACAAACTTACAGTTGGCTGAAGATGCCAAAGTCTGAGCTTCATAGTTCTGTATAATACAATGGGCTTTTTTATGAGTGTGAGCACTAAAATTTCTCAGCTCGATTGTCCAAATGGTGATGGCCTTTGCTGAATGAGACTGAACTTTTGTTTAAAATTAACAGGGTATTGGTAAATGAATTAACTAGAATACACTGGTATAAATATTGTTTTTCTAGAAGATGCCTACTTTGAGAATTTAATCACCACAGATCATTGTAATGAAAGAGAATAACAAAAAATACATTTTAAAAATGAAATACTGATATGCTCCACATGTAGTTTATTGAAAATCTACATATATGTAAAGAACAAATCAAACTTCAGCACATATAATCAAGTGAATAATACAAGAATGATTGAGATACAAGTCATGAGTAGTAAGCCAGAAAAGAGTAATGTCTGCAAGGAAGTGAGAAATCAAAAAGCAAATGGAATTACTGGTGATGAAAGATTATGACCCTCAGCATTAGCTACCTAATCTCCATATTCCCCAGTTTTACATAATTTCATTTCATTTCACTTCATTTCATGGAATTTGTGTGGGAATTGATCTGCCTAAAAAGAATGCATCTTAGTACCAGGAAATTTTAGTCTGTAAACACTTATCAAGTTTGCTATTAATCAGTTGAAACAGCTCTTGAGTCTGCTATTACGTAATGTAATTCCCTGATTACTATGAATTTATTATGCTGCTAATTTTCTCTTGACTATTTTTCCTCATCTGTCACTTGCATAGGTGCATTGCATTGTAAAATACAATGGCATGTATTATAACTTACTACTTATAGAAAGGATTGTCATTTATTTGTACTTGACACTACTATTGAATACAATTGACAAACAGGAAATCTGATTCACCAGAGTCTAAAGTCTATACTGTAGACCTGTTAAACCAGCAGCAAAAAGGAATCTGATGTTGAAAATACAAATTATTAAGGTTATCTTCCAAAGGGTTTATCCTGGCCAAATATTCCAGGAAGAGTTTAATTCCTTAAGCTACTTATGCCAAATATTATGTGAATGTAGAAATATTTTCAGCATATAAAAATGTAAATGGTCTTCTAAAGTTATAAACACTTTTATTTTACTACGGGCATTGTACAGAACACACCATATCATTACTTCAAGTTATAGTGAAGAAAAGTGGATCTATCTGGTCCACTGTATCAGACATAGCAGTACAGCCCTACTGTATGTGAAGTGAACACTGCTGCTGCTACTATCACTACTGAGACAATGAAGATCATGATTATATTCTCATATGGTATTTCTTTAAACAGTGTCATAGTTACCTCAAGAAATCTTTCAAAAGTGGGATGCTGACTTTAAGTATTAGCCAAGTTAATCCTCTGAAGCACACGTTGAGTGATGTATATATATTTTAAATGGTCCATTGAGACATTTAAAATTAGAATCCTTCACCAAGATAAGAGTTTTCTAGACAAGTTCTGATAAAATGTTATCAAACTGAATAGTGGAGGATCTAAAAAAGAGGAAAGAAAATGATGATGTCAAGTATATGCATGGACCAGGCAATTTAGTCTCTATAGGCCTGATATATCATTTATTGTTAATTAATAAAATGAGGTTCTAAGAATTAGTTTTATATTAGTAAAATGCCCTACAGCTGAAGGATATTAAGATTCTATCATAAAATATTTTTATGTAAAAGATATCAAATATTTGCAAATTCAAACTGAATACTAAAAATGTATAAACAACACAGTAAAATCTGATTTACTACATATAAATAGAAGTAATAATTTTTAGAACTTTAATATTTAAAGTAGAGAAAATGAATGCATATGTGTCTAATCTGCCATGATGAAAATACCAACACTTTGTACTAGAAAAATGATGTAATTGCTCTTGCTTTCTTATACATTATGTTAATATTGAAAATAATCCTCCAGAGAGAGAGAGAAATGGATGAATGGCCAGAATAAATAACTGGAATTATGTTTGTTTCTTCATAAGAGTGTGTGTGTGTGTGTGTGTGTGCGCACGCGCGCGCACGCACATGCATACATGTACACTATGTTATTGCAATGGATCCTTTTGAAAGACTGGATAATTGTCTGAATGTATCTTATAACCTAGTTTTTGGTCTATAGATACAGAAATATCACTTAGATGTCTTAAACTCTTTTTAAAACTCTTCTGATGCTGAAGAATCCATTGTAATTTTAGGTAAGTAGTTCCACTGTTGAAGTAATCATATAATCAAAAATTTGTAATTTTTTCTAATGTTTGAGTTAAATTTACTTCCTTTAATAAAAGCCTGATCTAATTTTTCCTTGAAGGGCAAAAGAAAAAAAAAAGTCTGATCTCTTCCATGTGACAAGTCTCAACATATGAATGGATGGATGGTTAGAATTGATCTAACCAAGTGTCCAACTTTATTTTTCTCTTTTAAAATAAATGCATTTCAACATTTCCTCAGAAAACAAATGTTATCCCTTCCTATTTTTTCTCATATTTTAACATTTCAATCTCTTTTTGCATTTTTGAAGTGGAGCCAACTAAGAATTAACAATTTTTAATCTGTAACATTTCGACAACACACACGTTAGTTTATGTGACTTATAGTAGCTCAACTTGCCCTGATAAATGTGTGAGAGAGAGCATGTGGAGAATAGAGCAAGTATTATCAGATTTTAGATCAAATAATTTCCATATTGATGGTTTCAGCGGTCCTCACTGTGGAAAAAGGCAATTGAACTCTCTGAAGTGTCTTTCACACTATAATGCAAATAAGATCTATTTTCTCTGTCACTCTTAAAGGACAATCAGTCAAGCAGGATTTTAACCTTGCCATAGTCAATACTGAATGTGGCTAAAATGTCAACCCAGAAGACATTTTGAAAAAGCATAAAATCTTGTGAAACATTGTTACTCGTTTGCGTGCAGATGTGGTTTGCTAATGTAAACATTTAGGGAAGTGTTTTGCAATCTTAGCAACTTTAAGATTTCCTTATTCTTGCTGTGCTTCAATGTTATATGGTGAAACTGCTATCAACCGTCGGGAAGGGGGATGAAGAGGATGCTTGGGGAATTGAAAGTAGAGACTGTACGTACCTCCCTGAGATACTGTCCCAAGGTTACTCAGCTGGAAGAAGGAGGCAGCCACATACAAAGCTGTGCTTAGCCTAACCATTATGAACATATTTTGCATGGACTTGGTTAGTTACAGTAGGGTGGGCAGCGTGGAACAGTTGGCAGGGGAGTAGAATCTGGGGATTTTGATGTGCCGTTCTCAGTTCTGGCTATGCTATACTGCAATGTACTTGACCTCTAATAAAATTATGTGTTTGTCAACAAATGGAGCCAAGTATCATTTCCATTTAGAAGTTTAGGATGTGTCCAGTCTGACATATGGGCTTCAGCTCCCAGAATTCCCCTTATTGTCTCACATGGAATATTTAGGTTGCCAGTATTCATATTACTCATCATGGGATTCTATCAAAAACAAGCTCAATGTCATTTTTTTAATCATTGCTAGTCACATCAGTATATTTAAGTGATTTTAAAACACTTCAAAGTATTTTTTAAAATAAGTTAAAAAAAACAGATTTGGTTTTCAGCCTGATATATCAGATATGGTGTCATTTATGCTCTCTGGATTTAGGTGATTCAATTTTGCTGTCTGCAATAAAGGATTGAATTGAATTGTTTTCTTGCAGACATTTCATTACAAAATTAGGTAGTATTTTCAAAGCTAATAGGGGGTGGAGTTTGTCCTATTTTTATATACTTATAATAGACTTGCCCTGTCGTGTTGGTGAGAGTGGCTTTGGTGGTGAGATATGTTTATAAAATATTAATGACTATTGTAAGGGATGAGAAAAAGTTGTATGCATTTAATGTGGGCTAGAAAATAGAGATCCACATTCATTGATAAGGGTCTTTCTCCCATAAATTTTTACATTGTTTTTTTTAATTGATTGGCCATTTCTATTTGTATTTTTACTCTGGTTTTTAATTGTATATTTCTGTTTTTATTGGGCTGTGCGCCACCTTGAGTCCTTCAGGAGGGAGGCGGTATACAAATGTAATAAATAAATAAATAAATAAATAAAAACAATAAGACTTCCCCGAATATAAGCCCTGGTGCTTATTTTGGCAACCCCCCCAAAAAAATATAAGACCGGATCTTATTTTCAGGGAAAAATGGGTAGCAATAGTTTGTCATCAGAACTTCAAAACTGGACATCATGCTAATTATAGGAAGTTTAAAGTTGGAAATCAAATAAGAGCTGCAATAGCTGGAAATGGTACCTACTAGTCGTGGTGTATAAAATGGAACAGACTAATCAAGTTCTGCCAAGATGATTTAGTGTTTATAGCAAATATTTTCTTCCAATGACCAAAAGAACAACTATGGACACCTCTAAAATCTCTGCAAGCAAAGATGGATAAGCTATATTCAATCAATAAAAAAAAAGAACTAGTGCTGAGTGTGCTTTAGACCAAAGGTCTCCAACCTTGGTAACTTTAAGACTTGTGGACTTCAACTCCCAGCTTTGCTGGTTGAAGAATTCTGGGAATTGAAGTCCACAAGTCTTAAAGTTGCCAAGGTTGGAGACCCCTGCTTTAGACCTCTTTATTTTTTGCAGAGCAACTCGAACTAAAAATAAATAAATAAAATCACCAGGTCACCATGAACTGACCTCAGCATTCCCAAAGTTTATGCAGTGAAAGTAAAGATAGATCAGATGCGATAAATAGAATGCCTGAAGAACTCCTGACTGAAATTCATGACATCATTTGGAGAAAGAACAAAAATATTCTGAAAGGAAAAAGAGCAAAAGAAGGTGAAATGACACTAGATAATATGTTGAAAGAAGAGAGGAAGCAAAAAAACAACAGAGAAAGAGAGAGGAAAACTTGCTCTCAGGAAAATATTGTGCTCAGGGAAATAGGAAAAGGGAAGATGTTATATAAAGATCAACACTACAAAAGAAAAAGAGAAGTCCAAGCAAAGTTAAATAATAAGTAAATAAATCAATTTATTTAAAATATATATATAAATCAACATTTTACGTAAAGATGTGCACGAGAAAAGGAAAAAAGATGAACGTTTACAGGAATACAAAGATTTAGAGCTAAGTATACTGAAGACCCATGCAAAAAAAAAAAACCTTCCCAAATGTATACAATTTGATCATTGAATTAGAGCCAGACAGCCTAAAAAGTGAAGTTAAATGACCTCTAGAAAATACTGCTGAACAAAACTGAAGAAGCTTCTTGGATGAGAAGCAAAACATTTTCAAAAGTGGGGGGAACAAAGTCCAGTTCTCTTTTGGGAAAAACACTTTTGGGACAAAGTTTTTAACAGTTTCCAAAATGTTATAATGACAGGCATCATCTAAATTTCTGGGGGAACATCATTTCAGAGGGCAGGTGCTGCAGTTGTCAGCAGATCTGTTTATAACCTTACAAGACGAACTGTGAAAACACTACCTTCAATTTGTTAGCAGGTATGGAAAATACAGCAGTGGCCAAGGGGCTGAAAAAGATCAGTTTACACTCCACTACCAAAAAAAGGAGGATGCTAAAGAATGCTTAAAATACTGGACCCTTATCTGACATTGCTAGTGAGATAACGCTCAAAATTTTGCAATCAGCAATGCATGGAATGAGAACTGCCAGATGTACAAACTGGATTCAGAAGTAGCAGAGGCCATAGAGATCACCCTGCTAGCATCTGAGGAATAACAGAGAAGGCAAGGAGCTCAAAAAGATATATTTTTTGCCTCATTAATTGTGACTAAATCGCATGGATAGCCCTCCAAAAAGGTGGGTAGGCTAGACCACCTCATCTATCTATTGAAATATTTGCAGGATGACTGGAAAGGAATAGAATGGAATAGGGAGCAATTAACTTGCACTAAATTGGGAGAGTATTTATTTAGAAAATTCATATGGCCGCCCACTCACTCTCAGTGACTCTGGACAGCTTACAAAAATAAAAAATAAAAAAACCAACACAGAACAATAAAAATAATAACCTTGCAATCAGCCAAACAAGACACTGGATAGTTTCCATCAAAACTGGGCCATGCTATCACCTTACTTATTTAATATTTGTTTTGTATATATAATGAGAACTTAATTTAATTAACAGATTTATACCCCACTTGTGTTGTACCCCTCAAGGCAGTGTGTGTAAAGTTTCTGCTTCCTATTTTCCCCACAATAACAGCCCTCTGAGGTGGTTTGGACGGAGAGAATGTAGCCTTAATACCTTAACAATACTGTATAGCAAACTGAGAGAAGAGAAGATAGCTAGATGTTATCCTTAATGAAAGAAACGTGAGATGATAAGAACTCAAAGAAAGAATTAGTCAGTGGCAGATAATCCTGGCAAAATGATGTCGATCTGACCATGAACTTTCCAAAGCAACTGGCTGACTGAACAACAGAAGGCCCATCTACATCGAATAAAAGATGTATTTAGATTCTTCACATTCTTTTCTGAGATTCTACCAAATTGTAGCATACGTCTCTCTCCTCTGCTTCAATAAAGCCACGATGATGGAATCAGTTCAGGGCAGATGTTTGGAGTCAAACACCCTAGTGCTTGAATGTAACTTTTTGTTTTAATGCAAGTATTCAGGAGAAGCAGAGGTGAAATTCAGCAGGCTCTAGCACAGTGTTTCTCAACCTTGGCGACTTTAAAATGTTTGGACTTCAACTCCCAGAATTCCACAGCCAGCAAAGCTGGCTGGGGAATTCTGGGAGTTGAAATCCAAACATCTTAAAGTCACCAAGGTTGAGAAACACTGTTCTAGCAGGTTTGCTAAAACCAGTAGTAAATTTTCTAAGCAGTTCGGAGAACCGGTTGTTAGAAGAAATCTCCTTTTGTTTTTTCCCACTTTAAGGGATAATCCTGTAAGGAAGGCAGGGAAAAAAACATTCTGGTGTTGTTTCTAGCCTAATCTTTATTGCCCTGGTTGCAGAAACTGCCCATCCAATCACATGACACCCCCCCCAGCCACACCCACCAAGACACGCCCACAGTAGTAAAAAAATTGAATTCCACCACTGAGGAGAAGGGAAGTGATAGAACAAGGAGGCCGATAGAAGAGAATATTTGTTGCTCAGGGTTGGCAAGGAGGAAGCTTAGAAATTGTCTCAAGGACACATGTTATACAATCAGCATGTCATATGTAAATTGGGGTTCCAGAAATTATTTAAAATTCCATTTGTTTCCCTCACATTCCCAGTTTTGGACACTGTTTTTTTTTTAATTTCATTGTGCAAGCCTGCATGTAGAAAGAAGATTTGTTCAAATATCATCCACCCTTTGCCAACACCTTGCCTTAACAAAAGCAATGTTAAGGTCATCTTGTTCCATTAGGCAGCAACCAGAAAGTTTGTATTTGCAGGAACTTCATATGCTGCCAATTTAAACAACCTTTGTGTCTCTACAAGAAACCCAAGAAAGTCTATGATTTTATACAAATACTAAGAAATGTTATGTTCAAGAATTCTACTGTTATTATAGAACAGTATAACCCCTACAGAGAAAAGTCAGTTAAAGGGATTGAAGTCTTGACCAAGTTGATGGTCAGTAAGGGCGTGCATATTTTGAAAATGTTCTTGAAGAAGTGTTTTGGATCTAATTCCTGCATGTGCACAGCATCTCTTTACTATTTATTACAGATTAACAGAGTTGGAAGCAGAGGTGAAATTCAGCCGGTTCGCACTAGTTCTGTAGATCCGGTTATTAGAAGAAATCTCGTTTTGTTTTTTTTCCCACTTTGCAGGGTTAATCCTGTACAGATTAACTTTACAGGGTTAGATTAGCTTTAGATTAACTTTACAGGGTTAATCCTGTAAATAACGCAGTTGTTTCTAGCCTAATCTTTATTGCCTTGCTCACAGAAACTGCCTCTCCCCTTATTACATTGTAACTTTGATGAAGTTTAATTCTGTGCTTGGTGATGTTTAAGCCTGTGGCCATGCCCGCAAAATCAGTAGTAAAAAAATTGAATTTCACCACTGGTTGGAAGGGACCTTGTAGATCATCTAGTCCAACCTGTCCCGCATCCACCCAAGCAGGAGACCCTACACCATTTTTGACAGATGGCAGTCCAGTCTCCTTGAAAGCTTCCAGTGATGAAGCTCATCATATATAATCTACTTTTGTCAGGGAACCACATGAATGTGAAAAAGGTGTAGATGCTTTAAAGTATTCCATTAGCTTTAATGAGTAAATTTCTTAAAGCACCGGCACCTTTCAAGTACAGAGAAACATGTAAAAAATATGAGTAAGTTTTGTGGAGAGCAAAGAAGTATAGTTTAGCAGTTCAAAATACTTCAAGAACTTCTCAAAGTCTGTGGATATTCTCAACCATCTAGGTCATGGTTGTCCCAAAGGTGCTTTTCTCTCTCTCTCTTCTGTAGACAACTGGACTTTCTTGGGTTTTTTTCTTTTGAAGATGTTTCAAATCCTTCCATTCCCCACCATCCAGTCAGAGCTGAAGAAGTTCTTGGATGAAAAGCAAAACGTCTTTAAAAGAAAAAACAAGAAACCCCAATTGCCTTCTGAAGAGGAAAAAAAAAAGCATCTTGGGACTTCAAGAACTTCTTCCAAACTATTTCTGAAGTAGATGCAGCCCTAGTGGACAGGATAGTTTTATGTGATTAATTCTACCACAATAGAATTGAAAGAATATACTCAAGTGTTGGCAGTTCCAATGAGAACTTAAAAGACTACTATCAAAAGTATTTAGACTACTGAGGCAGTGAAACCACGCAGAAACCAAGATATCATATGAACGTATAGGAGCAACCTATAATCTACAACTAAATGGGAAACTGGTTGATTTCAGCATCAGATAATGGTGATTGTGAGTGGTGAGAAAATGCTGTTATGAATCCAAAGCGTGTTGCAATGGAATAAAGCCCCTGCAATCAGTTGCATTTCTAAGATTGCTTTTTCAACTTCTGAAAATGGCATCTTATGTTTAAGGCCTCGGCTCCTCAAAGTCTTAGTTGGTGAAGCCAGTCATTCACAGCAGCTGCAGTCTCAATCTATCTGAGGATTCCAGTTTGGAAAAAAGCCACCTGAAAAGATGAGGCCTACTATAGTCAGATATTATAGACTATGACTCGTTGTACAAGTGCCATATTTCTGTATTGAATTTCAGATGATTGCATTGTCCAGACCATTGAATGAACCCATCCACTATAGTGATGGTGAAAGATTGGAAAGGAAAAAATGTAATGTAAATTTAAAATCAGGCCAATTTAATTTCAAGCTCCAAGGAATCCAACTGAGCCAATATAATCAAAAGCAGTTCTCTATTCATCTCCATTTCAATAGTTATCACACACAAAGTAGTCTAAGCAAAGAATACACACTTGTGAATATTATCAAAATGATGTTGATAAGATGGGGCATAAATATACCATATTTTAAAATCATCTTGTGCTCTTATGTTTTTGGAGATGTTGCTCACAGAACCATATCTGTCCTTGTAGCAGCTGAAAATACAGAAATGGGAAGCTTTTGGGAATTAATTGAAATTCACATTAGCTAGATCTAGGTTGCAAAAACTCAGGTAACACCAGATGACCACAACAGGTGTATTTTGTACCTATTTGCTACCAAAAAGTGGTTTTCTGGATCTTTGTAGTCCAGGCGTTGTAGCTCAACAATATCCTCTTTCACTGAACAGCTATTAAATACTGCCTTCTTTACAACTCAATTATTGAATCTTTCTAGTGATATATGTTGTCCTTCAGTTATGAGGAAAGAAAAAATAAAGCAGTAATGGCCTGGACTAAGCCCAGAAAATAAACCCTAGTAAAATAGTTCAGTACTAGGCCCACAGTTTTAATCCAAATGATTCGTGTCATTGAAGGACCATAGAAATGACACCTTTCCTAATTGCCCTTACAAGCCATTAACTAAGTGATTTCATTTTCCTAAATAATTCCCCATAGTGGATTCACATGAGAATAATTTAAAAGTATCAGTTATATGGATTTGGCTAAACAAATCTTTTTGAAGATGTGGTAGAATCTGAAGTATGAGCAATGGGAAGTGTTTCAGAGTTTAAATTGGGGTCATGTCTTCAATATTCCAGAGGAATTATGTTGCATGTGATTCTGGTAGTTTTAACATCAAACTTATTTATGTTCTGTGATACAGATTAAGTTTTGTAATATTATTCATTTATATATGCATGGCTCAAGAACAAGCCTTGAAATAGATGTTACAATTGATGGTTTTAATCACAGATATGAAGAAGAGACTCACCAGCAGTCAAGCAATAGAGATGATCCTCTGTGTATATCAGTAGGCCTTGCTAAACTAGAAGCTGTGTTTTATTTCCCATCAGGCCATTGAAAGTACTCTATAGCAGATCTAGAAAAGCAGGGCAGGATTTTTATTTATTTATT
>JAEANM010023142.1:0-11437 GCA_017656035.1 Myanophis thanlyinensis
GTACTGTTTTATCGGCTGTTCACCGCCCCGAGTCCTTCGGGAGTGGGGCGGTATAGAAATTTAATAAAATTAAAATTTAATTAAAAAGTAATTCCTATGTATTCTTTATGAACATTCAGGAAAAAATATACAGTATTTTATTCTCCAAGGGCTTCTCAAATTTTCATCAGATAACTTTATACTAGCTTATTTAACATCCAATGTGGTTTGGTGTCTGAAACAAATTTTGCAGTATTTGATAATTGCCATGTGATATTTTTCTAGTGCAGTACAAAGAGGCTTATGGTTTTAAATTTCCAGGAAAAAAATTCAAATCAGTAGTTGCGCATTGCAAAAGATTTGTGGCAAGTTCTACGACCATACTTTTAATTGATATGAGTTAATGTTTTGTTAATATAACTGACAATGTATTTATTAAGTATACTTTACACTCAGTATTATAGAACAATTGTACATAGCAATATCAGTAGCAATATGCAAAGCTACCTATAAAATCCAGATTAATATTTCAAAGAAGCTATAGCTTTTTAGATTTGGAAGCTTTGGATAAGCCATATTGTTCATTTTATTAATGCCTTTGAATCAATGTTGACTCTTGACAACTGTCTGGACTAATCCTGGCATTTTTCTTCGCATGTGTTTAGAAATGGTTTGCCCTTGCCTATTTCCTAAGGCTGAGGGACTGACTGGTCCAAAATCTCCATGCCGGCCTGCGTACCTAAAGCAGGACTAGAACACATAATCTCCCAATTTCTAGCATAGTGCCTTAACCACTACACCAAACTGGCTCTTTATATTGTTTATTAGAGGTATATTTTACACCAAATTGGTTAAACAGCACATTCTATTAAAAAACAGTACTTAATACATAAAATGTACAATTAGGAGAAGTCTGATATGTTATTTGAAGCTGTAAAGCAAAGAAATGGCAGTCTTTTTAAAAATTTAATTTAATCAGAAATTCTCATAGTGGATTTGGAAAATTCACTGACATTTTGTTTATTCACCTAAACTTTTCTTTTATGGTCACTTTAAAAAAAAGATCTACAGTTCAGAAACAAATGCACCTCAGCCAATAAAAATTACATAATCTCCAAGCAATTGTAGAATTTATGGTGCTGGTGCTTCTAAATCATGTTGTACTATAATAGACGTATCAAATAGCTGTCTTTATTCCTTTGATCATTCACATCAGGATTTCATTTATTTCCAAAATCTTCAAGTACAACCAGCTTTTAATGGAAAAAAATGAAAAAACTATAATGGTTCCCCAGAAATGAAGGAAGATCCAAATAGTTTAAGAGGTGGCTATCAGAAAAAGAGATTTCATTCTGACAGTAGGATTGTGAGATGTAACCAGTTCACCTGAAAGGATACAGCAAAACTTCTTCCAGGGGCCTATTATGGCACTTCCACAAAAGCCAAGGGCTGTTGTTTCATCTCACAGCAACAATCTGGCATTTCCACTGCCAGCCCAGTGGTGCCTCAAGAGGAAGTTCCTTAGCAACTGCAATTCAAAGCCCCAGTAACAATATTTCAGAGATCTGTCTTCTGCTATCCATCCCTGGGGAAACTGGCAAGTCTCCTTTTTCACTATCTAGTGACTTGCCAACAAAGCTTTAAGCCCTGAGGGGAAATGGACAGCCTAAACTGGGATTGGGAAGAGACAAAATTGATTCAGAAAAATAATATCCTTCTGTGAAAAGGGCTCTCTCTCTCACAGGGAAAAAAAAACATTGGGACACAGCTAATTTGGATCTATCTGAGAGCTACCTGAGTTGTTGCAGATTCCACAAGGGCAGAAAATTTTGATCCTTTTCAGAAGGCTTCAGTTCAGATATGAGACTCTCTACAGCTGATTTTTTAAAGTAATTTAGACACTTAAAAATGCTGAATAGTCTTTTCCAGCTGAAGGCAATTCAATTTTCTTTCTGCAATTTTCTTTGCTCAATCACTTTACAAATCTACAGAGGGCAACCTAGAGGTTTTGAGTCACCATTTCTTGAACAGTCCATACCCTTTTACACTTTTCTCAGGCTGAATCCACAAATCACCATGCTTCTTTATTTTACAGGTCCTCCACTTTAAATTGAAGATAATTTCATTATCATTACCTCAATGATAATCTAGGGCTTCATGCCCTAAATCAGCTTTCCCCAATCTGGAATGCTGTGGTTATGTAGTTAGTTACACAACTCCCAAATCATCATCATCAAATCTATCCATAGCACACCAAACAGGGCAAGGGATCCTACAGGTAAAGAATGATAATATTAGTGCAAGATGACATATGCCGCAAATGTACCTAACTCTCAGTAGACAATGCTTTTTAAATTAATTATGCAGAATCAGGGCGTCAATGTGATTGTTTCAGGTAATATCTTTAAATTATAGCTATGCTAATTTAACATGAAAAACAATGTTTTAGGGCATTGGTTGATTTCACCATGCCCATCAACTTTGCTTGAGTTTGTTTTTTATATTCTAAATCGGGTGGGCATGGCTGGCTCAGGTATTCTGGGAGTTGAAGTCCACGAGTCATGAAGGAGCCGTAATTGCCCACCATTTTAGATCAAACAGCTTGTTATCAGCAAATATGTTCTTAAATAGAACTGCTATCAACATGGCATACTCAGTATTTATATTATCTATGCCCCACTACAATTATTTAAAAATATGAATCTTATGACTTGAATAATGGATTAAATCTAAACCCTGTATATTGTTCATCTTCTAACAAGTTATCCCTAAAAAGTCACAATGTAACCATTTTTCAAAAGCATTTCATATGAATTTGTTCAACTTTCACCTTTGAATCATTCCTACATAAATTTATTGGGGGTGGGGGGAATTCTCCATAATAGGCAAAGCAATAAGAAAACAGGTAATAGATTGAAGAAACATGTTGGAGACAAAAATAGTCAAGTATTATAGTAGCTTCATTGTTTAAGCGCTATAGCCTTTTGCATGTTTACAACTTTGAAAACCAGCAGCACTTTTTAAAATATATATATACTGTATATATATACATTCCTACATTATATCCTTTTCCATAAACAGTTCCTTCCATTTTAACCACCTTTCAGTAAAGTTCCAAGTCTGTGTAGATGGTACTCTTATTCCTATACCTTAAAGCTATAGTCAGGGTCAAATTAAACAATCCAGACATTTGCAAATAATAACAGGCCTCATCAGGAGAGCAGATGGTGTTAGAAGAGAAGGAACTGCTGCTTCTAAGTGTTAATCTCATGTAATTAGCCAATTTGGGAAGAGGCAGCCAAAAGACAGCTGATAAATTTGTGTGTTTGCCCATACAAATGCAAACATGCTTCCTCCCTTTGCTACACAGTCAGCAGGCACTGAGCAAAAATGAGCAAATCAGATTTGAATTACTATTCAGAGGACACCTGCCATTAATCATAATCTTGCTTGGACAGGATACCCAATTTGAGAATCCAGCTCCCAGCCAAAATTATCTGGGCACTGATAGCACCCATTTTACTGTGCCAGTTCCACACGAGATACTCAGGACATCAAAAGGCTGTAAGGAGAGGCATCCAGCTTGACAACAGCAATCTTTGTATGGTTGAGCAAAGGCCCCAGGTGGTACTGACCAAAAGATGCCATTATGCAGCAAATAACCACCAACGTGATTGAAATTTGCCTCCAAGCCACATTATATCGAATGAGCCAAGCTATTTCTTCCTGTCTGTAGAGAATAAGAGATGAGTACTTTATAGTTCTGGATATTGTCAGCTACTAAAAATTGGACACAAATTGAATCCTTAATTTTACTACATAGGTAGTCCTCAACTTACAACCATTTGAAGTATGAAGTGACTTATGACTGGTCCTCACACATGTAACCATCACAACATCCCTGTAGTCACCTGATCAAAATTCCACAACTGGCATATATTTACAATGACTGCAACATTGTAAGGCCATGCGATCACCATGTGGAACTGAACAAGGAGCTTTTGACTAGCAAAGTCAATGGGGGAAGTTGGATTTATTTAATGTGATTCACTTAATGACCACAGCAGAAAAGGTAGGAAAATTGAACATAACTCACTTTAATGGCCACATCATTTATTGACAGGAATTCTGGTCCCAGTTCTGCTCATAAGTCAAGGACTACCTGTATAACTCAAGGCAATAAATGTATCTGGGATCCCACATCACATTAAGTCATAACTGAGTTGGCTAGTTTTGGATTAAGATATTAATTGAATCCTTCTACCGCGTGTGTAAACTGGTTCATGGTTTAGGGTGTTATGTGAAGAGTGTTACTTAAAAAAAACAAGTAAACCATAGACTAGCATGATGCGTGACATCACTATCCTTCATTCTTCAGTTTCCCTTGCAAAAAGCTTTGCAAAGTCCCTTTCTAAGGCAGCAATGCAAGATTTAGCAAGTTAGCAGCCAAAATGCAGAATGAAAATCCACTAATTTCCATTCTATATCTTTCTAACACAGCAGTGCAATGCTTTGGACTGTTTCAAACAGGTGCTTCAGAGGAAACAGATCATGAAAGTTACATTTGTTTTCAACTCTTTAAAGTAGTCATGCAACCCAGGAAAAGACACAACTGCTTTAAAAAGTTATAGAGTAGTGCAAATTTCACACTATCATACTTTGCTGAGAATTCTTCACATCTAAACAATTCCCTTGAGAAATAAAGAACCAGACGCATTCACTGAAGGAGCATCACACTCCTGCCAGAGCGGCCTCAACAATTTATTTCACACTCCATTCACAGTGCCTAGAACATTTCAACCCAAGACAGAAAGGAGGCATACAGAGCTCCCCAAGTCAATTTAGACCAAAATTAAAGTTGAAGGATATAACAAAACAACAGGACTTTCACTCAAGTAGAACCTGCAAACTGAAGTTATAACATTCCATTATCCCACTTTATGAAGAAGAGCCTTGGTAGAAATCGCTTACCCGGTGTTTATATTAACTCTTCAAAAAACGTTTAGTTGTTTTTCAAATTCTTCCACTTCCAGTTCTTTCTAACTTTAGCAAAACAAGCAGTAGTAAGTTTTTTCTTTCTCATCAAGGCATTTCACGCTGGTATGCACGTGTGCTTTTAAATCAAAATTTGAGCTTAGTAACTGAATTTTTGTTGCAAGTACATCAGCCACTCCCAACCTGGCATACACAAGATATATTAAGTCTGTAACTTCCATCCATTATGCTCACTCTGGCTGAGTGATTAGCGGGTTATAGCCCAACATTTCTTGAGTACCAGATTGGACAAGGCCAATCTATATATTTTGCTAGTTGTGTGTTTGTTGATTTTACATACTTTATCCTGGGGTTTTATTTTTTTGGGGGAGGGGGGAGATGCGGGGGTTGTTCATCATGAAAAGGGACAAGGGGCTATGAGGACAACTGAAAGCTCTCCCTTAAATCCCAGGCTCTCAGGCACAAATAAAGCATTCAAATCCCACTTTGGGGCAACACACTCTCAACAACTCATTCCAATGTTCAGCCATCTACTTTGAAGAAAGCTATAATTCAGCACAAATGTTCTTGCTTGCTGATAAGGAAATTGAAAATTAAGAGTCTGGAGCAAGCAGTTCAGGTTGAGCATGCATGCAGACACCTTTCACTGCCACTTTGAAAAGTATTTCTAGGTCAAATAGCAAGTCAGAAGCAACTTTTCAAATTTCTTTAGTACCCAAAGATACCATGATGTGATCTAAAATTTTGATCAAGTAAAATTTCCACTTCAAATAGCACTCAGTGGCAATTGTAAGTTACTGCCTAATTCATTGGATGCTATTTAAAAACAATTCTTCAGTGAACAACATAGCAGGAGTGGTCTAATTCCAGCACAGTATAAACTCTATCCTTTTAGGCCTTAAGTAGAGTCATTTCAGTGCCCTCTGGATGTGATAAACTTCAACTTCTAGAATCCCTAGCTAAAATAAATGAAGTCCAAGACATATGGAGGTCACCTGGTTGGGGAAAAGTACTCTGAACATTGGACACTTTTTCAAACTTAAGAATTAAATTTCTGCTTTCCTCCATGCCTGCCCATCAGCCCTGAAATCAAACTTATAAACAATATATTGCACACTGTCAGTCATAGTCATACAACCATGTCACACAAATTAGCAGTAACATATGGCTTCAGAATTTATTATTGGAGGCATAGAGGCAATACTCTGATTCTCTTTGCAATGTTCACCTGCAGAGGAAAGAATGAGATTCCCAGGCTTCTTATGGGGATAGTGAGGAAAGGCAGCTTAGTTTATCAAAGGAAGCTGGGGGTTTAACGTGATAACTGACAGGTTTATTGATGTTCAAACCAGAAACAGCTTTGACCAACATTCCCACAGAAAAGTGAAAGATGATCTAAAGTTTCTATAATTTTGTATCTACAATCTATGTATTAAAGCCAATTTCCCTAGCTACCAATTTTTTTTTAATCAGGTCAGTTCAGTTCCAGTTTCAAAGGTATAAATAAAACAGGCTCTTTCTTTACATAGTTTTCTATTAAAATATTCAGGAAAATGTCAATTTGATCATTTGTTTTAAACTAAAAAAGGAAAACATATCAAATACGTAATACACAACTATTTTGTATTAGTTTTGTATCCCCAACTATTAATGGATTCTCTTTTGGGGAATCTTTAGATTAAAAATATTTTGAACAAGTAAAATCAGAATACTTGGGGAAAAAACTTGTTTAAAATTCCCACAACACAGAAAATAGAGAAGCATGTGTTTCAAGCTATCTCAAGATGCCCGGTTATTACAAGGGTTTGTAACATCTTTTATTTTTTGGCTACTATATTAAAGTTTGTTGTTCCAAATTTGTAATGTTAAAATGATGGATAATAAAAGTATACATGGGTGTCACATAGGCAATCCCCAGAAGCTAGACTTCAAAGCTAGGCGTCTTCAGAACAGGCTAAAACCATGACATGCCATTATAAAGTGAACAAACAAACAAAACGTTTAAAAAAAACCTAGTGTTTGAAGTTGGATGAATATAGGGAAACTGTTTCCTTGATATTCTTTGGGAATAATTTTAAAAGCAGTGTCAGAAAACCATAGATAAAGGTGGGTAGTTACCTTATTGGACCATGGCAAAAAAAAATACAGGATAGAAAAAACCCATGGAATCTTTGTGCACAGAATTATAAGATATTCCATAACTCTGGCACAGCCTTTCCAGCACAGGAACAAATATCAAACAGATCATCAGAAGGCATATTACTCACCTAACACAAGCCACCCTTTGGAATAGGGATGGATAACTAAACTGATTTCAAAACGACATTGAAGGAAAGTGAAGGGGAGAGTACCAGCAACAGAATTAATTGATGGGAACAAAGTTCAGCATTGTAGCAATGTGACTGGCATGAAGGGGAGAGATTTGCAAACAAAAGAGCAATTTGTTTGCACACATGCAATTGTGTGAGGCGGGAGAAGGTCCAACAGCACCCATCTGCTATGTCAACCTTTCCCTAACACCTTGCCTGTCAGTCTAAGGATTGTTGTAAGATGCAGCTGGGCTCAAATGCCAACCTTGTTTTTGAGAAGAGAACAGAAGGTTCGTTTGTTCTGCTTTTCCCCCAACTGCCCCATTTCCAAGGTAGAGTATTTTCCTCTAGCCAGCAATTCATCAGGGACATTCTCAAATCATACCATCACCACCCAACCCCAGTAGTGCCCCTTTAAATAAACGAATATTTATATAGAGAATTTTATATAAAATTCTTTTTCTTTATCACTCGTCATCAAAGTTCTGACTCAGCAGGAAGTTGGCTGCCAGATTTTCATTCTTCTCACAAGCAAAATATGCCTGGATCACCAGACTCTCAGGAAAGCCCAGGGCCTTTAACTGAGAGAGGGGAAAGGGGGGAGAAGGGAAAAGGGGGAGATAAAAAAAAAAAGAGGATATTAAATGTTACTTATGGCAACACTCTAGTTTTTCAACAAGGAACCAATTGTCAGTAATTTTGCAATAGAATATTGACATAAATTTTTTTGACATAATTGCCTTTTGAAATTCTACATAGATACTGTAAATTTGACTGCCTGCTTTTTTGTAACTCTGCTCTAGGAAGGGGCAAAGAGCATTCCCTAATATTTCTCTTAAAAAGACACAATGGAAGAATCTACATTATCATTTATAAGCTTGATACAAATCTCAGTGTCTTGTGCTTTTTGTACACATCACATATTTTTCTTTTTTTTAAATTAAGAATTCTCTTGAAAATGTGGAAGGTTTAATTGAGCTGATTTTTCATCTCTTGCCATGCTAGCTTAGCCCCATTTCTCCAATTCTCCTCATGGCAGTAGATACAGCTTCTTTAAAAAAAAAATCCCTCCAAATCCAAGAAGAATCTAATAGTGATTTCAGAACAAAACATAAATACATGCAATTTATCATATTTATGAAAAAAACAGAATGTTAATTTTAATAATGCACTTTAAGTATAAACATGTTTTTCTTGATGTTGCAAATGATTATGTAGTATACTGACATGTAGCCTTCTCCATTCAACTGAACCAGAAGAGATCAGAAAGGATCTCCACTAGAGAAAAAAAGCAGGATCAAATCCCTTACTTCAAATGTTTTTGTCTTAGAGAAATATAAGAATAAAAAAAAAAACCAGCATTGCAATTTCAGAGCTCACATTCCAATCAGCATATTCCACATATTTGATTCTCACGGTCATTATCATCAGAATCTAGTCCATACTCCAGAATGATAGAAAGTGATTAGACTTTAATGCTAAGCAAAATCCGTAAGTAATATTGCAAGCTCAATCCCTTCTGTACTGGTTGGACTAACATTTCTCTAAAGAACAAAAAGATTGATCCCTATTTTAGCTGCTACATCAGAAGTGCATGCCTTTGAGACTAGGAATGATTCATAAATCCCTAAAAATTGAAACCAAGCTTTAATTTTAATGTGCCTGAAAAATAAAATTATTAAATGTATGATGGAAGAATAGTATCATCTACATTTGATTTTAATAGGTTTTTTTTAGTTTTTGTTTAACTATTTTTTGAGTGCAATCCTAGCATGTCACTGAAAGGTTCAAGTATACTTTCAACCCCAAATTAGCTATGTATGCTTTCCCTAAACTGTTCTATATGTCAAGAAGGAAATTCTTAGAAGCAAACCACCTACTTAAAAAGTCAAGCGAGAAAGACCAAGAATAACCTGAGGTCCTTCTTTCCTTGCACCCCTTCTTCCCTAGTTCAACACATTTACCCTTTCTATGGCTTCCTTTTCCTGAGGCGTAACTTGGATGTAGTTCATCTGGGGAGCTTCTTCCCCAATAGCACCCATCTCTCCCTCAATGTCTGCGATGTCAGCCATTTCACCCAGAGGTTCGTTGAGCATCTGAATGAACTGCTCCTGATGCTGACTAATTTGCTGCAAAGGAAGAACGCTCACCATTACCAAACACTCTCTGTATGTATATCTGTGCAACTGACACAACATATAGTACATGCTGATGTAATGCACCCACATCATTGTCTCCAGTGCTGGGACTTCAATTGAGCTGAAGCGACCACACAGGAATATATGCCCTGTTGATCTGTCTTCCTTCATCCATCTGCTTTTCCCATTCTTAGCCCTCTTTTTTCTCAAGTATCATGAACTTGTATCTGCTTTTCAAGCTACCCATATATAATTAAAAGCCATATTAAACTGCTTAATAGTGACCAGTAAGGCAGCCCTTGCTTAATTGCCTTGTTTAGCAACTGTTCAAATTTACAATGTCACTGGAAAAGTAAGTTTATGATCGGTGATCATACTTACGACTGTAGCATAAATTTGTGATTACCATTTGCACACTTCAAGCCAGCTTCAAGCTAATGGAGAAGCTAGCAAGTCAGTTATATAATGTCTCACATAATGACTGGGGTGATTAGCTTAATAACTATAGTAGAAATAAGATCATAAATTTGTAATAGTCATATAAAGACTTGTTTAACAACCATTTCACTTAGCAACAGAGTTGTTGGTCCCAATCACTAAGAAAGGACTAACTATAGCTAAATTTTCAGAACAAGAAAGAAACTGAGGCAAGATTTGGAAAAAAACATAATGAAATGATCCCAAAAAAACAAATATCCATCTCAAAATAGGATATAATTCTCATAATCTAAGCCACGAGAATTGAGAACATAACTGAACACGTGGCACTGTTTAGCAGATGAAGCAGGAAAACATGAATTGCTTTGTCTCTAAGATTATTACAATTACCCTCTCCTCCCTACTGAGAATCAAACAGACTTCTGTAGAAACTTCCAAAAGCTAGAATTTCCTTCCACAATAGCTTACATTTGCTGCAATGTTACCAGGAAGAGGGAAACAAAAAAAGTCAAAATAAAGTTACCTGGAGCAGCGAAGGGTTCTCTTGGCCTAACTGCTGCAGTAAAGCTGGGAGCAAAGCTGGATTCTGCTGTATCACCTGCCTCATATTCTGAAACTGGGGCTGATCTCGCAGAAATTCCAGAGGGTTCTCTCCTGTAGGTCCAAGGAGTATTAATGCCATGCATCCAATCACAATGACAGCAAACAGGGAGAGGGCATTAGAGGAATTGTTTTGAGGAATGTGCAGAAAAGAATGAACCACTGTTCCTTCTAGAGTCAACAGCTATGCCCCACTACACCAACTGCCTGACTATCCTTAAATGTACTAATTAGAATTTCTACTCAGAAAATGTTCTATGTGGGCATGAGAAAAAGACAACTCACCTTCTGGTGCAGGCTGATCTTGGGGCTGGCTCTCCTGGATGGGAGCTCTCTCAGGTTCTGGACTACCTGGTATGCCCTGCAAAATTAAAAAAAAAAGTAGAATTACAGAACTATACAGAATTATAGAACTATTCCCAGATTGGCTTGATTGATAAGTTGTCTAGAGTGGCTGGGAAACTGGCCATTACAATCAAGGGCAGAGATAGCAGTTTTCTCTAAATTGCAGAATCAATTTAGTGGGTGAAAACTGTGTAGAAAATTCACTAACACTATAATAATGCTTCTATTATTGGCTCCAAAACCAGGAAAAGTTTCAGAGAAGAGAGAAAACATTTTCATTTTTCAAATCTCTCTGTCCTAAAATTACAGCCCATTAACAGCTACTACCTTTTTGTGCTGCATTCAGTTAGTTCCATTTGCTCTTCACTATTTCAATTTTTAGGACTTAGATGACAATTGTTTTTTTATGAGTGTTGAACAAAGAATGTAAGACCACAGGACCAGTTAAGTTCATGTGGCATTAGAATTTAGTTGCATATGAGTTGCTTTGCCTTTTCATCCTGAGTACGTTCAGTTAGACATTTATAAAACAATGACTGCTGCTAAAAGTATACAAATTCAAATTCAAATTTTATTGGTCACATGCACATTCATACATGGTACAATATGCAGTGAAATGCTTATGCAACCATT